>JBBDGP010001126.1:2662500-2870000 GCA_037952835.1 Lithobates septentrionalis | reverse complement strand
ATTGTTGTGAGATGAAGAGTAACAAGTGAAAGTGACAGAGAAAAATATATTTTATCAAAACATCAAAACACTCCACATTCTAGTATTCTTAAAATCTAAATATTTTAAGTAGAAGCAACAATGTTGCAAAGGAAAATTTATTTGACAGAAAGATACATTTCATCTCAACATTAAAAGGTTTTTTTTTGTGAAAGTTAGAATTGTTCCATTAGAATCAATGACTGAAACTTCATTTGGACTAAATTAGAGCAGATTTTAACTTCCAAAAAATGTTCTCTAATTAGCTCTCATTTTGGTATTTACTATAGCTCCGGGTAAAAAAGACACTTGAGTTAAAATGAGAGTTATTTTCAGGTCTGAGCATGCTCAGTTGTATTGGCACCTAGTTGTCCAAAACGGGGAATTTTTCACTTTTCAGACTTTCAAAGATATTTCAGCGTAGAAATCACTTTTTCACACAGTTTAAAAGCAGATAATCTTTAAATAATATACCGCATATTTCAGTACAATTTAGGCAATTATATCATGCTCTAAACATTATTTCCATGTGCAATTCTCCAGGTTTTAGCAGAGTAAGGGTTTGGGCGCTATTTAGTTTCAAGGAGCTATAGTAAATTTGATTTTGGGAGTATTTTCTCACCAGCACTATAGTGAATACCATTGTAACGCGAATTAGCGCTATTAGTGATAATTTGCGCTAAATTGCCGCAAATTAGCGCTAATTTGCGGCAATTTGCGCAAATTAGCGCCGTAACGCTATAGTAAATGACCCCCACAGTGTACCCGCTAGGGGTGTCATGGGCGACGGACAACCAAGGTGCCTTATTAGCAGTTGTGACTAATTACCAGGTTGTTAGACAAACTTCCCTTTTTTGTAACAATGCCTTACCAGTGCCTTAACCAGAAATGTATGTTTATACAGATAACAATTATTGTAAATTCAACATTTTGTCTACTGTATTGCGACTGCCATCACATATGCAATGCAATTTATTTTCAATAAACATTTTGAAAGTATAAAAAAAAAGTGGGCACCCCAATTAGTACCCAATCTAACCAATTTATTTAATCATATCTTATTGGGTGGCCACTTTCCTGATGATATGCTCTTAGCCAATTTATCTCTAATACCAAAACCTCTTAAAGATCATACCTTCCCACAAAATTTTCACCCCATCTCAGTTCTCAATAATGATCTTCAAATTTTTGGTAGATTATCGGCAGACAGACTAGCAGCAGTTATCACATCCTTATTTCACACAGACCAAACTGGATTCATCCCAGGCAGACAGATAGTAGATAATATCAAACTGGTTACAAACGTATTACAAGATGCTAATCTTCACTCTCGCCCAGTATGTCTTCTCAACCTTGACATTTACAAAGCATTTGATAGTGTCAACTGGTCTTACCTTAATCACTTACCCCCCAAATTTGGCATTTCAGATAAATTTATACATGAATTCAATGCTTTATACCATTTCCCCCAAATTAAAATTAAAATCCCAGGTAACAACTCTGACTTCTTCCCCCTTAGTAGAGGCACTAGACAAGGCTGCCCTCTTTCCCCACTTCTATTTGCATTAGCAATAGAACCCCTAGCACACGCCATAAGGAGCAATATAAACAATAAAGGATATAACAAAGACTCAAATGAATTCAAACTAAGCTTATATGCAGATGATGCTCTCCTATTTTTAGCAGACCCACTCATCTCCATACCCAACCTCCTTTCTGAACTAAACACTTTTCATAAACTTTCTGGTCTGGGTATCAACATAAGTAAATGCTCGGCCCTACCTATTAATTGCTCCCCTAACTCGTTTTCTATTACAAAAAAAATTCACTTTTATATGGAGTTCCCACTCATTCAGATATTTTGCCATCCAAATCGCATCCTTTCATAAATTACTATAGAAAACTACCGCCCACTTTTCACTCATATAAGCTCTCTACGTAAAATATGGTCCTTGGAAGGATTTGCGCCATCAAAATGACAATTCTTCCCAAACTCCTTTATTAATCCCTATTAATATGCCCAAAACCAGAACAGAAGCTCTTCAAAGAGAGATTAATAAATGTATCTGGTCGAATAAAAAACCTAGATGTAGCTATTATCTCATGCATAGACCACAAAATGAAGGTGGACTTGGCCTTCCAAATATTTGGCACTACTTTCTAGCGGCCAGACTCACACAGATTGCCCAATGGTTTGCCCCTCTATATCCCCTGGATAACATTCAAGTCTACTTCAATTCCCCCAATATACTTACAAGGCATTTTGTGGTCTAATTTAAAATCTCACCAAAAAATCCTCAAATTAACACTATAGTAGCTCATTCTCTCCAACCATGGCTCAGAATTAGTGATACCTTTAAGCTCTCTTCGGAAACCCCTCCTCTGGCCACTTTCCTAGGAGACTCTAGATTGACACAAGCCTACAATGATAACAGCTAATTTTCACTATGGCTAAATAACAACCTGACCACACTGAGATCATTAGTTATCAATATGAAATGTCCCTCCTTTTTCTCCCTCCTTTTTCTTTTGCTATCCAATCTGCAGTCACATTATTCGAACACGTATGTATAAACTCCTCGAGAGACAGAGGATTGATTTCTCAATTTTATGGATACCTCAATAACTTTACTATGCCTAAAAAATCTGGACCAATGCTACACTGGGAAGCTGATTTAGAATGCTTTTTCTCCATGGAGACATGGAATACTAACAGATAACCTCCAAAAGAGTAACCAAGCAGTTTCATTCAGAGAAACCCCAGTGAAGCTATTTTCCAGATGGTATATGACTCACTCAAAAATTCATTCCTTCTACCTTGCAGCCTCTCCTAATTGTTTCAGGGGATGTCCTGAACAAGGAACTTACTTACACATTTTCTGGAGCTGTAAATATGGCAGGCTTCAGCTAGGAGAATAGAAATGGCATCAAACCAAAATATTACCCTTTCACCACAAATATGTCTACTATATGCCACAATACAAAATATACCCTCATCCTGAAATAGACTGCTCCACTGCTCTATTATTCAGCTCTATTCAATGGATGAATGCTCTTAATTGGAGATCTAATAACTTGCTTTGGTCTCAGGTTTTATCTAGGATGGACATGCTCAGACTGTCTGAAAGAATCCATCATACCTTATGCAACAGTATGCACATTTTCAACAAAAAATGGATCTATTGGAATTTTCCGTAAATACCTAGTATCACATATTGCATTTTCATTATATGCATATGCAGTCATGCCAGTTTATCCAACTTCTATTTAAATGTATGCTACATAATATCTTTCAACACTACAATGTTTTACTATCATATTTGTTATGTCTATAGCACAGTTTGAAAACTAAAGAACCAATATCATTTACTGTATAACCAATGTACAACACTGTATCTTTGAATGATATTGCCCTCACTGTACTGAAATTTTTCTTTGGTCTTCCAAATAAAAACTTTTGTAAACAAAAAAAGAAACTGTACATACTGTATTAGACACTGTGTACATCGCCTGCACTGTATTAGAAACTAGACAATGACTTCACTGTATTATATACTATGTACACTACCAGAAGTGTATTAGAAACTGTACACACTGTGGGGGTCATTTACTATAGTGCTATGGCGCTAATTCGCGCAAATTGGTATTCACTATAGCGCTGGTGAGAAAATACTCCCAAAATCGAATTTACTATAGCTCCCTGAAACTAAATAGCGCCCAAACCCTTACTCTGCTAAAACCTAGAGAATTGCACATGGAAATAATGTTTAGAGCATGATATAATTGCCTAAATTGTACTGAAATATGCGGTATATTATTTAAAGATTATCTGCTTTTAAACTGTGTGAAAAAGTGATTTCTACACTGAAATATCTTTAAAAGTCTGAAAAGTGAAAAAATCCCCGTTTTGGACAACTAGGTGCCAGCACAACTGAGCATGCTCAGACCTGAATATAACTCTCATTTTAACTCAAGTGTCTTTTTTTACCCGGAGCTATAGTAAATACCAAAATGAGAGCTAATTAGAGAACATTTTTTGGAAGTTAAAATCTGCTCTAATTTAGTCCAAATGAAGTTTCAGTCATTGATTCTAATGGAACAATTCTAACTTTCACAAAAAAAACCTTTTAATGATGAGATGAAATGTATCTTTCTGTGAAATAAATTTTCCTTTGCAACATTGTTGCTTCTACTTAAAATATTTTGATTTTAAGAATGCTACAATGTGGAATGTTCTGATGTTTTGGTAAAATATATTTTTCTCTGTCACTTTCACTTGTTACTCTTCATCTCACAAAAATCTTTACCCCAAACTCACACAGGTGTCTTTACAATCCACAAACAATACCATTGCTCATGCAAATTTAAAATGAATCACAATTTTTTGTGCTTTTTATTATTTCCAAATATTCATAATTTGAGCACAAAAAATGTGATATGTGTACCAACATCAGAAAGCAAAATGTAATTCCCCAAAATTTGAGGATAATATTCTACTCTCACCCACAAAAAAACACCAAATATCACAGAATAAATCAAGAAGAATAACTCTTGAGTAATGTAATTCCATCACCTGTATGTCCATAGAAATGCAGTATTTATGTGTATTTATGTGTAGTTATGTGTAGGAGGCTGTCACATGTGGCAGCTCCGTGGCTTAGAGGTTAGAACTTCTGCTTAGTATCTCTGAGGGTCTGGGTTCAAATCCCAACCATGTTACTTCATGTAGAGAAGTTGTCTCATCTCCCAGGTCCCTTAACTATGTCTAAATGTAGTAGTTATGTGTAGGAGGGTTCCTCCACCATTGTAAGTCTTTTCCAGATACACTATATAGCCAAAAGTATTGGGACGCCTGCCTTTACACACACATGAACTTTAATGGCAGCCCAGTCTTAGTCCGTAGGGTTAAAATTTGATTTGTCCCACCCTTTGCAGCTAGAACAGCTTCTGGGAAGGCTGTCCACAAGGTTTAGTGTGCCTATGGGAATATTTGATCATTCTTCCAGAAGTGCATTTGTGAGGCCAGGCACTGATGTTGGATGAAAAGGCCTGGCTCGCAGTCTCTACTCTAATTCAGCCAAAGGGTGTTCTATCGGGTTGAGGCCAGGACTCTGTGCAGGCCAGTCAAGTTTCTCCACCCCAAACTTGCTCATCCATGTCTTTATGGACCTTGCTTTGTGTACTGGTGTGCAGTCATGTTAGAACAGGAAGGAGCTTTCCCCAAACTGTTCCCACAAAGTTGGGAGCATGAAATTGTCCAAAATGTCTTGGTATGCTGACGCCTTAAGAGTTCCCTTATCTGAAACTAAGAGGCCAAGCCCAACCCCTGAAAAACAACCCCGCACCATAATCCCCCTCCACCAAATCATTTGGACTAGTGCACAAAGCAAGGTCCATAAAGACATGGATAAGTGATTTTGGGGTGGTGGAACTTGACTGGCCTGCACAGAGTCCTGACCTCAACACAACAGAACACCTTGGGGATGAATTAGAGAGGAGACTGTAGGTAATGCCTTCTCGTCCAACATCAGTGCCTGACCTCACAAATGCACTTGGAAGAATGGTCAAACATTCCCATAGACACACTCCTAAACCTTGTGGACAAGAAGAGTTGAACCTGTTATAGCTGCAAAGGGTGGGCCAAATGAGTTTTGAACCCAATACTAATACTGGGATGCCATTACAGTTCATGTGTGTTTAAAGGCAGGCATCCCAATACTTAGGCCAATATACTGTATATTGCTTGTGACACTGAGCATGGCTATGGACTTAGGGCTGGTTCACACCACAGAGATGCAGAAAACATGTGTGGTGCTACCTGGTGGCTAAGTGGGTAGCAGTTCTGTCTAGCACCACCTGGGATGTTGGTTCAATTCCCCAACATGCTAATGCTTGTGTTGAAGTTTATATGTTCTCCCTGTGTGGGTTTCTCACCACAATCCAAAAACATGCTGGCATTTTATTTGTCTCCTGTCGAAATAGGTTCTAATGTAAGAAAGATAATTTTGGACTTTATATTGGAAGCTCATTGCAGCCAGGGACTGATGTTAATGTTTATTAGCACTAATCATGCTCAGGGACTTGGACATTTCAAATTTTAGGGTTTACACTGCACGGGTACATATGCTTAGAAAACTGTTGCGTTGTTTATGTGGATGCAAATGGACTTTAATCTTTGGCCTGTAGTTGGAGATTTGATGCACATAGCCAAGGTTAACACAGTTGCGAATACTATTATGTGTTCCTGCTCATCAGGTGCAATCACTTTAGACATACATGAAGAGATAGATTGAAAGATACTGGTGGGAGTGTACTTCTATTGGGTGTGTCAGTGTGCTAACAATACAACCTCTCTTATATAAAGGCCTGCAGTAGGGGGTTTGTTTGGCCTGAGAAGGTCAGGTTTTTTGCTGTGATTTGTGGTGGGAGAAGGAATAAAATTGGGAGATTTAATGAAATTCTTGTGCATTTTTTCAATCAAAAGTGGGTTTATGTGGCCATGCTGTCAATGTTGTGAGTATTGTTCCTGTCTGATCATGCAAACATCGTTTGGAAGCATCTGCTGACCTACTCTTTTTGATCTCGTTGTTTAATTGTGTACACCGAAATGCAGCTTCCAGCAGAACATGGTCACCAATGTATGTATGTGTGGATTGTGGGCTGGTGGTGGGTGTTTTGAATAAGTCTTTTGTAATATTATGTTGGAATGCTTTGTAAGAATGACTGTTAGGTATGTTTCTATAATCTTGCAGATAATGTGATGTGTTGCCTGCTATACACTGAAATTAAAGCTGTGTCCACTCTAAGGTTTTGTCCAATTTTAGATTGTAAGCTCCTATGAGCAGGGCCCTTAAAATTCCATTGCTAAATGTAGCACCATATATCCTGTCAATTTTTTAGTAAATGTAAATTTATTTTTTTTCTGCTGGTAAAATAAAAGTACATTATTGAGCTTTTGTTGTGGTGTGTGTGTGTTTTTTTTTTTTTCCTTCTACTTTTCTTTCTCTTTAGTTTTTGTGGGTGGTGGTTCTGGGAAAGTGCAATATCTCTTATATTTAATTTCAATATGTATTTGTGCACCACAAAAACTAATCTCTTTTCCCTGGTTCACATGCTACTTTCAAATTGCGCTACTTCACTTGAAGTAGCACGATTTCAAAGTAGCAAGTCAGCGTGATTTCAGGTGGCTTTAGACACAAATGTCTATTGAAGTCGCACCTGAAATTGGCAAAAGTAGTGCAGGAACTACTTTAGCAAATTGGTGCGGTGCCACAAAAAAAATGTTGCATCGATTGGAACAGCGCCATTGCCAATAGTCATGCGATTTGATCTCTCAAATCGCATGACCAATCGCTCCAATGTAAACCTAGGCTTCTGCACAACTGCAAGTTAATGATAAAGGTGGAATCTTTATATATAACAGCTGTGGAGAATTGCAGGTAATGAATTCAGCTGGTGGATAGGCAGTGTTTGAATGTGTCAGCTCTGGTTCACATTGGTGTGATTTGACATGTCAAATCTGTGGCAATTGCACTGTTCTAATTGGTGCGATTTGTATTGATATTGGTGCAGAAACCTGCACTGATGTCTCTGATGTTGCCCCCACAGTCGGGACTGACATGCAGGAATGAAATTGTGGGAGCTCAGCTGAACGCTTTCCTCCCGCTGTCAGTGTGAACCAGGGCTCAAACTGGGCCTTTTGCCTTTGTAATTCACTTGCTAACCCAGGACACCATTTCTTATCAAACTCCCTTAAGTTTACCTTCAAATATATGAAGAAATACAGATTTGCATATCTGAAAATAAAAAATACTAATCATGGTTGAGATCAAATATTCGCAGCTGCAATCAAAAGCGTGGTTTCACCTTCTGCCTTGGAAATTAGTCATTATATGCACCCAGAAGTTTCTGTGCTGGTCAGGATCTTCATCTAGGTGGACATGGCGAGGTCTCTTTAGCAAAGACAAGGTGCTGCTCATTGGCCGGGTAAGTGTAGGATATGTACTTGTACTTAATCAATGCGGGGGTGGATGTCATAGTTAGATTTGGTGTGGGTGGGGTTCATTAATTTGTTTGGCATCACCACACATTTGCTTCCGCCCCATGTGCACACATCACTTCCTGCATTTGTTCTGCTGATGTAAATCAGTAAGGACTATGCAAGTATGAATGAGAGCTCCCTTTATTAAAATATATATGACTTGTTTCACAGCTGGGCGAATTTTCCAGCAAATTTGGACCTCTGAGTTGCATGACAAGTTGTACCCCATGATTCTCAATGATAACCATTCATATCTGTGCTACTTTAAGTCGCACCAACTTCAAAGTAGTCCCTATACTACTTTGGTGTGACTTGAGGTATATCGGGTACAATATTACACCGGCATTCCCAGAAGTTGGGGCCAAGTTGCAGCGGCAAAGTGGCAGCAAAATAGTGTGACTTTCAGGTCGCAGCAGTGTGAATAAGATTCAAGGATAACACCTTTGAATTTGGCCCTATTGTCACTTGTGCATCCTGAAAGTGTAGCAAATTTGTCCCTGCACTACCTTGGTTTGACTTTGATGCAATTTGAGGTCCATACACCACAAGATTACACAGACATTGCTTCAAGTAATGACAAAACTGTGCAATTTTAAGGTCGCACAAGTGCAAATGGGGCCTTATTCAAAGGTGTTAATCTCATTAGGTTACTTTCACACTTGGGTGACTTTCATGGAGCTTTGGACCTCAGAGTCACATGAAAAGTGATCGTCAAAATTAATCGACATTGTGATTTTTTTCCCCTTTACGATCTTGAAAAAAGCGTTTCACGATTCTTGCTATGCAAAGAACTCTCTCTGCTCTTCTGAAGCCACAGCCGAAAAACCAGGAAGTCTGCCAAGAATTAGAACATTCTTTATCAGTGAACTTACCCTGTTTCCCCTAAAATAAGACCTAGCGTGATTGTCGGTGATGGCTGCAATATAAGCCCTACCCTCCAAATAAGCCCTACCCTGTTTCCCCGAAAATAAGCCCTACCCTGAAAATAAGACCTACAAAGACTTTAACTAGGGCTTATTTGGGGGGTAGGGCTTATATTGAAGCCATCGCCGACAGTCACGCTAGGTCTTATTTTAGGGGAAACAGGGTAACTAGAAACCTTGTAACAATTTGTCAATGAAATAGACTTCTGTGTAAGTGAGGAAAGTTTAACCACTTCAATACCAGGCACTTAGACACCTTCCCGCCCAGCCCAATTTTCACCTTTCAGCACTGTTGCAATTTGAATGACAATTGCGCGGTCATGCTACACAGTACCCAAACAATTTTTTTATCATTTTGTTCCCACAAATAGAGCTTTCTTTTGGTGGTATTTGTGTTGACACGTTAATTGAACCTGTATGGATGAAGGAATATATGTTTTCCCACTCTAGGTCTGACAGTTCCAATGCTAAGTCTCTCTCCCAGCTGCGAGTGGCTATATTGGATTTGGGGGTGTGTTCAGAGAAAAGGAGTTTGTAGATTTCTGAGATGACATGTCTTTGCGGTTCCGTCATGGAACACAATTCTTCAAAGGGTGTGAGAAGTCTGGAATATGTGGCTTTCCTGGGGGGGTGATTGAGGAAGTGACTTATTTGATTGTATGTCCATGGGGGAAAGGCTCTTCCGGATGTATGTGTGGGTATGTTAGCAATAGGTATGAAGGTGTTTCCGGGGAAGAATTGCTTTGCACGTATATCATCATGGGGCCAATATCCCTTAAGAAATGTAGCAGATGTACCTGGGGGAAAGTCTGGGTTATTTCGTATCGGGGTCATAGGGCCCGGGCTGGAGGAAATGCGATATTTTTGGCATGCCGTCTTAAATGAAGAAAGTGTAGAGGAGATCAGGGGATGTTGTGTGCATGTCAGAGGTATCTGTTGTGATGGGATCCAAGGCAGTTGTTGAAGTGGGAGAGAGGAAAATTCATTTTCAATTTGTGTCCAAGCTTTAGAGTGTGAGTGTACATTCCAATCCACTATTCTCGACAGTTGGCATGCCATGTGATATTTGGCGACGTCGGGAAGGGCAATGCCTCCTTTTAATTTGGGTAGTGTGAGTCTGTCGAAACTGATTCTTGGGCGGTTTTTGCCCCAGATGAAATCGCTGCATGCTTTCCGATAGGAAGCGAAAAAGGCTTGTGGTAATCTGATGGGTATTGTTTGCATGACATAGAGTATTCTAGGGAGAATGTTCATTTTAATTATTGCCGCCCTTCCAAACCAAGAGAAAAGGCCCGTCGACCAGGCTTTTAGATCTTGTTGAATTTGTTGGAGGATAGGCATATAATTTTTGAGATAGAGATCGGATAGGTTGGCCGGTAGGCGGATCCCAAGGTATGTAATTACATCTTGGGTCCACTTGAAGGGGAAGTTAGCTTGACAGGATGCAAGGGTTTCGCTCCTTAAGGATATGTTAAGGGCTTCGGATTTTGTGTAATTAATTTGTAAATTAGTTAGGAATTTAAATGTGTCAAGATCTTTTAGTAGAATGGGTAGTGTAATGTGGGGTTCAGTTAGAAACAACAGGATGTCGTCTGCGAATGCAGATAGCTTGTATGTGTTCCCAGACATGGCGACTCCCTTGATATCAGGATTAGATCGTATACGTTGAAGAAGAGGTTCTAAGGTAAGGACAAATATCAATGGAGAAAGCGGGCATCCCTGGCGTGTGCCATTGGACATGGAGAAGGCACCCGACAGGCAGCCGTTGACACGGACCTGTGCAGTAGGAGAGGCATAGAGGGCCATTATAAATTGCAGCATACGGTCTCGTATACCTATCTTTTTAAGTACTTCTGACATATAGTCCCAGGCCACCCTGTCGAATGCCTTCTCCGCATCCAAAGACAAAAAGAAGCCTTGTTGTTGGGTGTTAGTTAACCATTTGTGAATGTTTATCGCCTTTGCTGTGTTGTCTCTAGCCTCTCGACCTGGTATAAAGCCCACCTGGTCTAGTGAGACAAGGTTAGGCAGGAGAGGCAAAAGACGATTAGCCAAGATTTTGGCGTATATTTTGAGATCAACATTCAATAATGATATTGGACGGTAGTTTGACACTTTTGATGTATCTTTATTAGGCTTGGGAATTACAGCTATGTGTGCTGTCAGTAGGTCTCTAGGTGGGGGATTGTCATAGGACAGTGAGTTGAATGCCGCCAAGAAGTGTGGTTTAAGGGAGTCTATAAAAGTTCTATAGTAACCGGTTGTTAGGCCATCAGGTCCGGGGCTTTTGCCGGCTTTCAGTTGTTTGAGGACCACATTCACTTCATCAGAAGATATGGGTCGTTCCAGGTCCTCAGCTAATGTATTAGAAATGCATGTGGGGCTATATTGTGTGAGGAAATCTTGAATGGCTTTCGTTCTGTGTGGGTCTACTCTTTGTAGGTTGGGGGAATGCAAGTTGTACAGCTGTGTGTAATAGGTTACAAACTGTGCGGCTATGTGCTCATTGGACACTATTTTTGTCCCTTTAGCATCTATGATCGAGTGTATCGTGTTGTGGGCCCTTTTGGCTCTGAGTGCCCTTGCTAAGATTTTGCCAGATTTATTGCCGTATTCATAGAATATTTTTTGGGAAAGAATATAATTTCGTTTCACTTGCTTGTTTAAGGCTTCTAATAGGTCATTCCTGGCTTGGAGCAGTTCAGGGAGAGATGTCAATGCTTGGGAGGTTTTGTGTGCTCTTTCCAGTGTTTGTATTCGAGTAGTCAGAGTATTTATGAGTGCCTGTCTGTCTTTCCTGTGTTTGGCCGAGAATGCTATTAGTTCTCCCCGTATGGTGCTTTTATGTGCTTCCCAACGGATCATGGGTGATATATCCGGTGAGTCGTTTTCAGAGAAGTACATTTTAAGACTGTTTTGTATGTTAGTCATTATGGCAGTATCCGTGAGAAGCGAGGGGTCCAGGCGCCATATTTGGGGACTGGTGTGAGCGTTTGGGAATTCTAATGTCATGGAGATTGGGTGATGATCCGATAGATACATGGGGTCAATTGTGGCTGAGGACAGCATTGATAGGTCTCTTTGAGAGAGGAATAGGTAATCTAGTCTGGAGTGTCTGTTATGTGGAGTTGAATAAAACGTGAAGTCTTTCTCGTTCGGGTGGAGTGTTCGCCAGGAGTCATGTAAAGATAGTTCTTTGAGTTGTGATTTAATTGCGCGTAGAGCGTTAAAAGGTAGGATTGTGGAGCCATTCGAGGTGTCCTGTAGGGGATTTAGGGGGACGTTGAAATCCCCACCTAGGATCAGAAGGCCTTCTTGGAATAGGGTAAGTTTTCGTAAAGTGGAGCGGAAAAAAGGGACTTGTTTCGTATTAGGTGCATATATGTTGGCCAGGGTGATTCGCCTACCATACAGTGTACCCTTGACAAAAAGGTAACGTGCTTCTGGGTCTATGCAGGTGTCTTTGATTTGGAACGGGCAGTTTTTAGCGAATAGTATGGAGACTCCTTTGGATTTTGCAGATAGATTAGTAGCATGTAGGCATGTTGGATAGCGGTGGTTAGAGAGTTTTGGAATGGAGCTCGTTTTAAAATGGGTTTCTTGGAGGAAGATAATGTCAGCTTTATTTTTTTGTAGGGAAAGCAATAACTGAGAGCGTCGCTCAGGGATGTTGAGGCCCATTATGTTAAGGGACAGGATTTTGATTCTCATGTTTTTGGTGGAAAGTGCTTGCGGCATGGTGGGAGAGTAGACGGAGCCCTAGATAATTCAGTATAAAAATGTAGGGGGTTGTCGTATTGCTACGAGTAATCGTCGTCGTCGTCGTCGGAGGAGAACTCAGGTGGGGGAGGCAGGAGGTTAGAGTGAAGACTTTAAGTCGTTCGAAGGGGAGTGGTAGTAGTGGTCGGAGTACAGGGGTGGGTATGTGGGTAAGATGGAGTAATACTTTCGTATTTCTATCTGGTGTGGTTGTGAATGAAGATAGTAGGGGGACTGGTGTAAGTGGGATAAAGCTTCCGGAGACAAGCGAGAGCCCGCTCGCTGGTCCAAAAACAGTGTATACCTGTAATTAGGTATGACCGGAATGAGTCTGTGGCGAGAGGTGGAGTCTAGTATGTGGGTCAGGAATGGAGGTAGTTTTTTCCACAGAGGTGGGGAGCGGCTGATATCGGTTGAGAGAGTGAAAATATACAGAGGGTTGGCTATCCGCTAGGCCGAGAGGCGATGTAAGTTAATGGAGGAGGTTGCGAATGGTACTATATTGTAACTGGTTCTCAGTTTAGGGGGGCGTATGAGAAGATGCCCGGTGTATCCGTCATAGGGTGCTGTAGGAATATTATGGGTGGAGGTGGAAGTGGGGGCATTGATTTTTGCAACGTGAGGGAACCATTTTCGGATTTCCAGAGTATTCAGGGTGCTCATTCAGTGTACCCTTACACTGTATGATTAATGTCAGTATGTCAATTAGGCACAAGCTCAGTTGAACAGCATTCGATCATTTCCGTATAGTTTGCAGAGGCAAGGTGCATCAAAGGAACTTAAACAAGCCGTAAGGCTGAACTCAGAGCTATCAACATTCTAAGAAAAAGCCCAACATAATAACAAAACATTCAGGTCATGTGTAAAACAGTGACTTAACCCAGTTGGGTTAGAGTAGTTATCTCCCTGTGTTTAGGATAGGACAGCCTGATTCCCATGTCAAGGTACTCCTTGTGGTCTTACAGCCTGAATCTATTCTGAGGTCAAGAGAGCGGTAAGGTCAAGAGTTAGCTGAGGGGGATATGTTCTAGAGTTCTGAAGCATGTGTGGGTTTCATGTGACTAAGAATTTCCTGTCTATTATCCGTTATATATAGAAGCTGGTCAAGAGTCAAATAACTATTATGTCATAGGGATGTGATATGTTTGCATTTGGTGCCGAAGCAGTTGTTTTCGATCAGTAGTGGGGGAATAATATGTAGAGTCTGCTATTCACTGCGTTTCATATTCGTTTTGGTGTGCAGAAACGTTGCTTAAGGTATGGTAAGCGTCTGGGGGGTAACTCATATCAAGGAGGGTGTAACCCTTTGAAGGAAGGGAGACAGGTGGTGGTGGGCCATCACGGTGTGGATAACGGGATTCTCAGCTTTCAATGGTAAGTATCTCCCTGGAGTGGGGTCTTGTAACATGTCTAGAGCTCATATTGGGAGTGTCAAAGACATGGGTGTTGTTACACTCCTTTCTACAGGCTGTGTATCTCAAAGCGTAGCGAAGGGGTGTCGTTAAATATGGTCATTATGATCATTGTGTTACATGTATAATACCCCCCAGCGTAGGTGGTTGTTGAATAGAGGAGGGCAGACTAATGGCAGTATGAAAGTGTCTGTTTTTAGCCCGTGGTGCATTGGTAGATTTCTAACACTGAAGTATGAATGTTGCAATCTCCATATATAGTAAAATAGACAGTGGATACGATGAGGACAGTGATCCACCGGAGCAAACCCCCCTAATATCAAATACGGAAAGTGATAGCCTGGTTTGGAGATGGGGTAAGTATGTCAGTTGGACGGTTAGTTTTGTTAAATAGGAGCCATGTGTCTGACAAAAGCTGCACTAGTCTCATCGAATTGTGCATTATTCGATATGCTTTAAGCGAGCATAGATGTTTGGATTGTCAGTTACTGTTCACTTATGCGTGGTTACTAGACAATCATGGTAGCCCTGTATACTCCCGAGGATCACCGTCCCCACCGCCCTCGTTGTGTCAGGACTATAGCACATATAACATGGGGAAAGTGAAGGCAAACTCATTTAGTGCATAATAAACCTAGGCTAACTAATACTTATATGAGTACCAAGAAAGCAGTATAGGGGATCTATAGAGTACATATTGAGATCGAGTCCTCCCTCCCTTATTAATACAGGGTGGGTACATTACCAGCTCTGGAAAGGATACGGGGGTAGCCAGCATAGGTTCATCAAAGTCAGAGTAGGTTAAACATAGGTGACAGACCCTATCAGCGTGATTGTCACCGCTCCTGATGGAGAAAGGATTCGGACCACTGCTGTAGTTTTCCAGTGTCTATGGTGCGTAGTGTTATAGTACACAAGCTCTTCTTTTCTCGATGACCTGAGTAGGAGGGAAGCGACAGTCTCATCTGCCAGAAACACAGGTTGAGCTGGTGGGAGAGCTGTACAGTAGACGTAGTCTGCATGGAGGAGCATGACGATCGTCTGAGGAAACCACAGGAACGAATGACAGTAAGGAGCAGGGTTTGATTAGCAGTGCTGGAGCTGTTGCCGTCAGTGGCGGTCTCGGCGGGCTCTCCTGGTTTGCGGAGCGTTCAGCGGGCTGGAGCCGTTCTCGGTGCCTTGTGCTGGCGGGCGGCTTCTAGATTCCGATGGGGAGCGGTGCCTCCTGTAGCGGTGTTGTTGAGTTTCCATTGGCTCGTCCGGTGGCATCTTTCTGGGAGTCGGTGGGCGGAATTCCGCATACCATTCGGGGACCTCCGTGAAGGGTATGTCTAGAGTATCGCAAAAGTAGCGGAGATCCTCCGGCACTCTGAGCAGTGCGGTTCTTCCCTGCGACGAGGCTGACAGGCAGAAGGGAAACTTCCACCTGTATGGAATTCCCTTGGTCCGGAGCACATCCAGCAGGGGGCGCAGTTCTCTGCGACGCTGCAGTGTTATTGTGGAAAGGTCCTGAAAAAGGCGAATGTCAGCGCCATTATATGTCAGCTTTGTGGTGCTTCGAGCCTTACGCAGGAGCTCTTCTTTCAATTGATAATCGATGATATGGCAAATCACGTCCCTAGGTGGGTCCGCATCTCTTCCCCTTGGGCGTAGGGCACGATGGATACGTTCCATACCTATCGGTGTAGCGGGGGGTTTATCTAGAAGGCTGTTGAAGAAGCAGGTCACTTCGGCCGTTAGCCTGTCTGCCTCAATAGATTCCGGCAGGCCTCGTACTCGGAGATTATGGCGTCTGCCGCGATTATCCAAATCCTCCACGTGTCGGTTCATGTCCCGTAGTTGTAATGTGTGTGTGTCAAGAACCTGACACGTACGGCGGATTACAGTGGAATGAGTATTAGTCGTCTTCTCCACCTCTTGTACTCTGCCTGCGATGGCTTGTATGTCAATTTTAAGGTCCGTGATTGCGGCCATTAGAGCCGCCGTAAGGGTGTTTTTAATGTCCATGGCCACAGAGTGAAGATCTTGGAGACTGGGTTGTGAATGGGGCGTAAGAATTACAGCACCCGTTGTTGGGGATGAGCTGGCCCCCGCCTCAGGGCCTGCTGTCTGAGGTGAGCCTCGTGTGGGCGCCATGTTGCCAGCGTGGGTCCGGAACATTTCAGGAATGTTTTGGCTGATCCTGCTCGTCAGGTCTCGGGGTGACCTGGATCTGGACGTGGAGGAGCTGCGGGAAGAAGTCCCCATGATTCCCAGTTGATCAGACAGGAAAAAGCCTCCGTTGTAGTCAGATTCTTCTCTCAGTCAGCGGGAGCAAGGAAATTAAGCTGCCATCTTCTCCCGAGGTCAGGCCACGCCCCCCTTTTGGTGGTATTTGATCACCTCTGCGGTTTTTATTTTTTGCGCAACAAATAAAAAAAGATCGAAAATTTCGAAAAAAAACAAGTTTTTCTTTGTTTCTGTTAAATTTTTTTGTAAATAAGTACGCTTTCTCCTTCAATAATGGGCACTAAAATAGCTGCACTGATGGGCACTGATACGGCGGCACTGATGGGCACCGATGAGGTGGCACCAATGAGGTGGCACTGATGAGGTGGCACTAACGGGCACTGATGATGGGCACTGATAGGCGGCACTGATAGGTGGCACTGATGGGCACTGATAGGTGGCACTGGTATGCGGCACTGATGGGCACTCATAGGTGGCACCGATGGGCACACATAGGCGGCACTGATGGGCACTCGTAGGTGGCATTGATTGGTATATATGGGTGGCACTGATGGGTACTTATGTGTTGCACTGATGTGTGGCACTGATGGGCACTGATATGTGGGCACTGATGGGCACAAATGGGCACAGATGGGCACTGACAGGTGGCACCGATGGGCAGTGACAGGTGGCACAGATGGGCAATGACAGGTGGCACTGATATAGCATTGCTGGGCATTGCTAGGCATATCATTGGCATAATAGTGCCAATCAGTGCCCATTTGTGGGCACTGATTGGCACAGATTGGGCACATGTGGATGGCCATGGGGTACATACCTGGCCATCCACGTTGCCCCTTCCCTGGTGGTCCTAGTGGCATCCCTGGTTATCCAGTGGGGTGATCTGCGGGGGGGCTGCGCTGATAAACAATCAGCGCAGACCCCCCCTGCCAGGAGAGCCGCCGATCGGCTCTCCTCTACTTGCGTCTGTCAGACGCGAGTGAGGAAGAGCCGATCAACGGCTCTTCCTATTGACAGCGTGATCAGCCGTGATTGTACACGGCTGATCACGTGGTAAAGAGCCTCCGCCGGAGGCTTTTTACCAAGATCAGTGTAGCGGTGTGTCAGACTGACACACCGCTCCACCGATCACCGCGATGCGCGCCCCCGGGGGCGCGCTGCGGCATGTTATCCTGAAGGACGTCATATGACGCCCAGTCAGGATAACAGAACCACTTCCCGGACGTCAATCCGCTATAGGGCGGGCGGGAAGTGGTTAACCACTTAAACACTAAACATTTTTCTAACATTTGTTGGTTTCAGGTTAAAATCATTTTTTTTTGCAAGAAAATTACTTAAAACCTCCCCCAACATTATATATATATATATTTAGTAGAGACCCTAGAGAATAAAATGGTGGTTGTTACAATATTTTATGTCACACTGTATTTGCGCCTTTTAAATGCAATTTTTTTTGGAAAAAATTACTTTAATGAATTAAAAAAAAAAAAAGAAAAGTTAGCCCAAATTTTTGTGGGATAATGTGAAAGATTTTACGTCGCGAGAATCGTGATCTTTTTATTCTAAGCAAAAAAATTGTGATTCTCATTTTGGCCAGCTCTAATATCTATGCAACTTCACCCATGTTCACATGAATCTGAAACATGGTCTGAATTGACATGTCAAATTGTAGGCCAAATCGGCGCCTATTTATGGCAATTTAACTGTCCGAATTGGTGCGACGCCACAACGATTCCCAAAAGTAGTTCCTGCACTACTTTGGGTGACTTCAGGGGGCGATTTCTTACCTCCCAACTTTTTGAGATGGGTATAAGGGACACCTATTAGCAAAAGTACGTAGGCATAGGACACTTTCTTAAAGGAGAACAGTTGGGACCTGTGTGAAAAACTCTGGTGGGGAATGTGGCGCTGTTCATAAGGTGTGTATTGGTAGGGAGTGTATACTATTAAGATAATGATCTGAAAAAGACTATAAATAAATATAAAACAAAACTATTCAAGTGCATATCTTATTTGTCAAGCTTCACATGGTGTGAGAGACAGAGGTGCAGAATGTGTGTAAGATAATCATAAGGAAATCATAAAGAAAATACGTGCAATCAAAAAAAATTTTTTTAAATTATACCGATAAGTGAATGTGCGTTATTGGTGATGTGAGTAAGCAAAAATGCAAAAAAACGCATGAAAATGTCAGCAAAAATAACAACAATAGTGTGGTGAATAATAATGCACCAAAATATTCATAAATCAAGTCCGCATGATGTGAGTGTCCAAAACTAAAAAACAGTGTGGAAAATCTTGGCAATCCAAAAAAAACCAAAAAATTATATTTCATAAAATCTCTGTATAAGTGATGATGGTTTGTGACTCTTCTTCTGGAACCCCCACTTGTGTCCCCACTCACCGAAAGACCCAACCCCTGCAGGGGTAATGGGCAAGTGTAGATAAATCTCCTCCTGAGATCCGGTCAGCGTCTCCCTCTAAGGATCCGGGATCCCCTTCCTGTTGTGTGTTGCCTTAATTCCTGTAGATACTGGAAATATCTCCTAAACCTGCACGGTTACCATATACGCTTGCACCAAAGAAACAGGTAGGGTTGCCACCTCATCCCTTTAAACCTGAACACATTTATGTTCAGGTTTAAAGGGATGAGGTGGCAACCCTACCAGTTTCTTTGGCGCAAGCGTATATGGTAACCGTGCAGGTTTAGGAGATATTTCCAGTATCTACAGGAATTAAGGCAACACACAACAGGAAGGGGATCCCGGATCCTTAGAGGGAGACGCTGACCGGATCTCAGGAGGAGATTTATTTACATTTGCCCATTACCCCTGCAGGGGTTGGGTCTTTCGGTGAGTGGGGACACAAGTGGGGGTTCCAGAAGAAGAGTCACAAACCATCAGCACTTATACAGAGATTTTATGAAATATAATTTTTTGTTTTTTTTTGGATTGCCAAGATTTTCCACACTGTTTTTTAGTTTTGGACACTCACATCATGCGGACTTGATTTATGAATATTTTGGTGCATTATTATTCACCACACTATTGTTGTTATTTGTGCTGACATTTTCATGCGTTTTTTTGCATTTTTGCTTACTCACATCACCAATAACGCACATTCACTTATCGGTATAATTTAAAAAAAATTTTTTTGATTGCACGTATTTTCTTTATGATTTCCTTATGATTATCTTACACACATTCTGCACCTCTGTCTCTCACACCATGTGAAGCTTGACAAATAAGACATGCACTTGAATAGTTTTGTTTTATATTTATTTATAGTCTTTTTCAGATCATTATCTTAATAGTATACACTCCCTACCAATACACACCTTATGAACAGCGCCACATTCCCCACCAGAGTTCTTCATTTGCCTTTGGATTACACTTCGGTGTCTGTCCAATTTTTTTGGGGGGGGCTGCAGTTCTGCTTTACATACCGTCCTAAGCGCGGAATATTCTAGTCTGTATGACAAGTCATACCCCATGATTTTCAATGTGTACCATTCACATCTGGGCGACTTCAAGTAACACTGACTTCAACGTAGTCCCTGTACTACTTTGGTCTGACTTTGATGAGAGTTGAGGTCCATAGACCTCAAGTTTACACAGGCATTCCCTGGAATTGCGGCAAAATTGCTGATGCAAAATTGTGGGAAAGTTGCGTGTCTTTCCCTGCGACTCCTGCAACTTTCAGGTCGCACAAGTGTGAAAGGTGCCTAAGTCACTGTGCTGAGTACTATTTTATACCTAGAATATAAAGTAGTCCCACCATCAAACACTAGTAAACGTATGTTCTCAATATAATTGTGCTCAAATGGCTGAAAATCACACAGATGGTGTTACCTACTGAAAGCTTGCATTGTACTCAGCAGCATATGCTGAAAAGAGGCGAATGCCTATTAGCCAATGCCACATCGGCATGAGCATGGTTGTTACTATAATATTAATGCCTGAAATGCAAAACATTATTGTATAGAATCAAACATTAGTAAATGTATTTTCTCTGTAGGTAAGTGCTCAGCTCTGTAGCATAGCGGTATACCCTGCTGCCCCCAAAAGTTCAAGCCATGAATTCAAATCCTACTGACAGCATCACCTCCTGGAAGTGTGCATTGTACTCAGAAGCATAATTAGCCAAAGCACATCAGCTTGCTTAATTCCATATTTTAACTCTTCAAATGCAATGGTATGTACTTATTTAATAATATTATGGTATGCAATTCCAAAATTCAAGGAAAAAATGTTGTAGGGTCCCCCCAGTACATACCAGGCCCTTCGGTATGGACTTTAAGGGGAACCCCACACCAAAATGTAAAATAAATTTGATGTGGGGCCCCCCAAAAAACAATCCAGACCCTTATCCGAGCATGCAGCCTGGAGGTCAGGATAGGGGGGCACGAGTGAGCACCCTCCCCTTCTGAACCTTACCAGGCCACATGCTCCAAAGCACCTTTTCCCCATGTTGATGGGGACAAGGGCCTCTTCCCGACAACCCTAGTCGGTGGTTGTCGGTCTGCAGGCAGGGGGTTTATCAGAATCTGGAAGCCCCCTTTAACAAGGGGGCTCCCAGATCTTGCCCCCTATGTGAATAGGTATGGGGTACATTTAACCTATACCCATTCACCAAAAAAAGGAGTGAAATGTAAAAAAATCAATAGCCGGTTTTTGACAAGTCCTTTATTGTAAAATAGCTTCGAGCTGTCTTCTTCCCTGAGCCATCTTCTCCAGACGCTGCCTCTCCCTCCTCCATCTTCTCCCCAAGCTGTATTCTCCCAGAGCTGTCTCTCCTGCCGCCGCCATCTTCTCCATCTCCTGTGTTCTTCCGCACCGCTGGTTACCCGCTAATAAAAAAAAAGCTGCTCTTCTTCCATGGTGGTCTTCCTCCGCTGTGTTGTCACCTGCTGTGTGGCATCTCTTACATAGCCATTGAGCGGACTCTCCGGGTGACATTATCGGATGGCCACAGAAGACCGCCACAAGAAGAGCGGCTTTTTTTTTATTAGTGGGTAACCGGCTGCACTGAAGAACACATCAGAGGGAGAAGATGGTGGCAGCAGGAGAGACAGCTCGGGGAGAAGAAACATCAAACACTAGTGAATGTATTTTCTATGTATTTTCTATGTATTTTCTATGTATGACTGTGCTACACCCAATAGGCTAGCGGTCAGCACTTCTACCCTGAAGAACTCATGGGTTCAAATCCCACAGAGAAATACTAAAAGATTGAATTGGTGAAAAAAAGCAAATGACTATTAGCCAATTAGCCAAAGCAGCATATGCTGAAAATAGGTGAATGCCAATTAGCCAATGCACTTTAAATTTGGCTGATTCTATTATATTAACTGTTCAAATGCATGCAATGATATGTAAGTATTCAATACTATTATGGTGTGAAATTCCAAACACCACACACTAACTAATGGGCAGATTACATTTTTTTGTTTGTTTATTTTAATTCGCTTGTGCACTGAAAAAAAAACACAGCTGGGGGATGGTAGGTTGGCTGGTATTTGAACTTGTACCGTGAGTGCTGTGGAGACATCTGAGCAGACTACTAAGCCATTGTGCTAAGTATGAGACCTGAATGATAGTGTAGTATGATTAAAGAATGAATATAAATAATTACCGCTTTATAGTCACCTAAATTAAAAAATAAAAAACAACATACAATAAATAGGTAACCTAAATGTTTAATACATGTAACTTTACAGAATAGCAGACATTACTATGTAATAATCATTCATAACTGCATTAGTTAGCAAAAGAAGGAAAAAACTAGGAATACTAATTGCAACATACATCAATAGATGCACACGAGGTAGAGCACATCTCACATAAAAATGTTTCTTTCACATACATGGATCATGGTTACAGTGCAGTACTATATAACAACTAAGTAGGAATTGGCATTTGCATATACGCGGAAGCGCTAATTAGCGCTAGCTTAGAATTTACCAACATGTGTTTCTCACTGATAACGCTAATTTTTCATTCGCATATTCGCCTGTTGAAATTTTATTTGGCTAAAATGGGAGCTATTATTTGCCATAGTGCCCAGTACTTCCTGGTGCTATAGTAAATGACCTCCATAGACATTAACGGTGTTCGCGTGCTCGAACAAACTTTTTTCCTGTTCACATGCTCTGGTGCGAACCGAACAGGGGGGTGTTAGGCTCATCCCTACCTAGCAGTAAAAAGGGTCGCTGGTTCGTATTCCCAACCACATCACAAGACTACCTGTCTGGAGTTTGCATGTTCTCCCTGTGCCTGCATGGGTTTCCTCCGGGTACTCTGGTTTCCTCCCACACTCCAAAGACATGCTGGTAGGTTAATTGGCTTCTGTCTAAATTTGCCCTAGTATATGAATGTGAGTTAGGGACCTTAGATTGTAAGCTCCTTAAGGGTAGGGGCCCATGTGAGTGTATAATGTATATGTAAAGCACTGCGTAAATTGACGGCACTATAGAAGTAACTTAAATAAAAATAAATGTCTTCACTAATATTATGGTGTGAATCTCCAAAACACCATACACTAGCTAACAAGCAGTTTACATTTGATAAACTTTATTGTATGGTATATAAACCCTCAAACACTAGTAAAAGTATTTTGTATATATAATTGTGCTCAGCCCAATAGGCTAGCAGTTAGCACCTCTACCTTCAAACATTTAGGTATTGAAAGAATCATGGGTTCAAATCCCACAGAAGAATCCTAAAAGATTACTATTGGTGGAGAAAAGGAGAATTACTGTTAGCCAATTAGCCAAAGCCTGATACAGTGAATGTCAAGTAGCCAATACACTTTAATGTGGTTGATATTATCGTATTAACTCTTCAAATGCTTGCAATGATATGTAAGTATTCACTAATATTATGGTGTGAATCTCCAAACACCACACACTAGCTAACAAGCAGTTTACATTTAATAAACTTTATTGTATAGTATATAACACATCAAACACTAGTAAAAATATTTTGTATGTATAATTGTGCTCAGCCCAATAGGCTAGCAGTTAGTCAAGCATTCAGGTATTGAAAGACTCATGGGTTCAAATCCCACAGAAAAATCCTAAAAGATTGCATTGGTGGGAAAAGGAGAATGCCAATTAGCCAAAGCTCAAAAAAAAAAAAAATATATATATAGAAAATAGGTGATTGCCAAATAGCCAATGCACTTTAATATGAATGATTTTATTTTATTAACTCTTTAAATGCATGCAATGGTATGTAAGTATTCAATTAAATTATGATGTGACATTCCAAACACCACACACTAGCTAAAGGGCAGTTTACATTTCTTTGTTTGTTTATTTTAATTCACTTGTGCACTGAAAAAATAAACACAGCTGGTGGATGGTAGGTTGGCTGTTGTTTGAACTCATATCATGAGTGATGTGGAGATATCAAAGCAGACCACTAAGCCTTTGTGCTAAGTACAAGACCTGCATAATAGTGTGGTATTATTAAAGAATGAACATAAATAATTACTGCTTTATAGTCAACTAAATTAATAAATAATAAATCAAAAACATGAAAAAACAACATACAACAAATAGGTAACCTAAATGATTAATACATGTAACTTTACAGAATAGCAGACATTACTATGTAATAATCATTCAAAACTACATTCGTTAGCAAAAGAAGGAAAAAAAACTAGGAATAACTACAATATAAATCAATAGATGCACGGGAACTAGAGCACATCTCTGATAAAAATGTTTCTTTCACATACATGGATCATGGCTACAGTACAGTGCTATATAACAACTTGATAAGAATTGGCATTTGTATATAGGCGGAAGCGCTTAATTAGCGGCAATTTAGAATTTACAAATAGTTGTTCCTCGCTTAAATAGTTTCATGCGCAAATTCATCGGTTTTGTTTCCATTTGGCTAAAATGGGCGCTATTATTTGCCATAGTGCCCAGTACTTCCTGGAGTAATGCCGCGTACACACGGTCGGACTTTTCGTCTACAAAAGTCCAACGGACGCTGACGGACTAAAGCTGGCTGGTAATCCGATCGTGTGTGGGCTTCTCCGGACTTTCAACGTACTTTTTTAGCCTCAAATCCGACGTACTTTAGATTTGAAACATGCTTCAAATCTTTACGTCGTAACTACGACGGACCCCGAAATCCGCTCGTCTGTGTGCTAGTCCGACGGACAAAAAGCCACGCTAGGGCACCTATTGGCTACTGGCTATGAACTTCCTTATTTTAGTCCGGTGTACGTCATCACGTACGAATCCGTCGGACTTTTGTGTGGTCGTGTGTAGGCAAGTCCGTTCGTTAGAAAGTATGCCGCAAGTCCGCCGCAAGTCCGCCGAAAGTCTGCCGGAAGTCTGTCGGACAGGCTGTCTGACTTTTGTAGACGAAAAGTCCGACCGTGTGTACGCGGCATTATAGTAAGTGACCCCCTGTATTAGATACTGTGTACACTGCCTGCACTGTATTAGAAACTGTACACCAGCTGTACTGTATTATATACTGTTTACAACACCTGAAGTGTATTAGAAACTGTACACACTGTATTAGATACTGTATACACTGCCTGCACTTTATTAGAAATTGTACAACGGCTGCACTGTATTTTATACTGTGTACACGATCTGAAGTGTTTTAGAAACTGTACACGCTGTATTATATACTGTGTACACAGCCTGCACTGTATTAGAAACTGTAAAATGGCTGCACTGTATTACATACTGTGTACACCACCTAATAAACTTCAGGTTGTGTACGCAGTATATAATACAGTGTGTACAGTTTCTAATACACTTCTGGTGGTGTACACAGTATATAACAAAGTGCAGCCATTGTACAGTTT
Source organism: Lithobates septentrionalis (assembly GCA_037952835.1). Classification (NCBI taxonomy): domain Eukaryota; kingdom Metazoa; phylum Chordata; class Amphibia; order Anura; family Ranidae; genus Lithobates; species Lithobates septentrionalis. Next base: position 2,844,780 of record JBBDGP010001126.1, on the reverse strand, counting down.
CTAATACACTTCTGGTGGTGTTCACAGAAGAGGCTTCCTTCTGGGACAACAGCCATGAAGACCAATTTGATGCAGTGTGCGGCGTATGGTCTGAGCACTGACAGGCTGACCCCCCACCCCTTCAACCTCTGCAGCAATGCTGGCAGCACTCATATGTCTATTTCCCAAAGACATCCTCTGGATATGACGCTGAGCACATGCACTCAACTTCTTTTGTCGACCACAGCGAGGACTGTTCTGAGGGGAACCTGTCCTGTTAAACCACTGTATGGTCTTGGCCACCGTGCTGCAGCTCAGTTTCAGGGTCTTGGAAATATTCTTATAGCCTAGGCCATCTTTATGTAGAGCAACAATCCTTTTTTTCAGATCCTCACAGAGTTCTTTGCCATGAGGTGCCATGTTGAACTTCCAGTGACCAGTATGAGAGAGTGAGAGCGATAATACCAAATTAAACACACCTGCTCCCCATTTACACCTGAGACATTGTAACACTAACGAGTCACATGACACCGGGGAGGGAAAATAACTAATTGGGCCCAATTTGGACATTTTCACTTAGGGGTGTACTCACTTTTGTTGCCAGCAGTTTAGACATTAATAGCTGTGTGTTGAGTAGGGATGAGCCGAACACCCCCTGTTCGGTTCGCACCAGAACATGCGAACAGGAAAAAAGTTCGTTTGAACACGCGAACACCGTTAAAGTCTATGGGACACGAACATGAATAATCAAAAGTGCTAATTTTAAAGGCTTATAGGCAAGTTATTGTCATAAAAAGTGTTTGGGGACCTGGTTTCTGCCCCAGGGGACATGGATCAATGCAAAAAAAAGTTTTAAAAATGTCTGTTTTTTCAGGAGCAGTGATTTTAATAATGCTTAAAGTCAAACAATAAAAGTGTAATATCCCTTTAAATTTTGTAGCTGGGGGGTGTCTATAGTATGCCTGTAAAGGGGCGCATGTTTCCCGTGTTTAGAACAGTCTGACAGCAAAATGACATTTCGAAGGAAAAAACCCATTTAAAACTACCCGCGGCTATTGCATTGCCGACAATACACATAGAAGTTCATTGATAAAAACGGCATGGGAATTCCCCACAGGAAAACCCCGAACCAAAAAAAAAAAAAAAAAAGACGTGGGAGTCCCCCTAAATTCCATACCAGGCCCTTCAGGTCTGGTATGGATATTAACCACTTGCCGACCGCCTCACGCCTATATACGTGAGCAGAATGGCACGGGCAGGCAAAATCACGTACCTGGTACGTGATTGCCTTCCCGCGGGCGGGGGGGTCCGATCGGACGCCCCCCCGGTGCCAGCTGCGGTCGGCATTTGGCTGGGAGAGTTGAAAGACGAGGGGGAGGCCATCCGATCGTGGCCCCCCCTCGCGATCGCTCCCAGCCAATGAGAAACATCCCCTGCCTCTGTATAGTACACAGAGGCAGAGGATGTGATGTCATCTCTCCTTGGCTCGGGAGTTCCGTTCCAGCGCCGAGGAGAGAAGACATGTGAGTGAGTGCACAACACTACACAACACAGTAGAACATGCCAGGCACACTAAACACCCCCGATCCCCCCCCGATCGCCCCCCGATCGCCCCCAATCACCCCCCCCTGTCACAAACTGACACCAAGCAGGTTTTTTTTTTTTTCTGATTACTGCATAGTGTCAGTTTGTGACAGTTAGAAGTGGTAGGACAATTAGGGTTAGCCCCCTGTAGGTCTAGGGTACCCCCCTAACCCCCCCTAATAAAGTTTTAACCCCTTGATCACCCCCTGTCGCCAGTGTCACTAAGCGATCATTTTTCTGATCGCTGTATTAGTGTCGCTGGTGACGCTAGTTAGGGAGGTAAATATTTAGGTTCGCCGACAGCGTTTTATAGCATCAGGGACCCCCATATACTATCTAATAAATGTTTTAACCCCTTGATTGCCCCCTAGTTAACCCTTTCACCACTGATCACCGTATAACTGTTACGGGTGATGCTGGTTAGTTCGTTTATTTTTTATAGTGTCAGGGCACCCGCCGTTCATTACCGAATAAAGGTTTAGCCCCCTGATCACCCGGCGGTGATATGCGTCGCCCCAGGCAGCGTCAGATTAGCGCCAGTACCGCTAACACCCACGCACGCAGCATACGCCTCCCTTAGTGGTATAGTATCTGAACGGATCAATATCTGATCCGATCAGATCTATACTAGCGTCCCCAGCAGTTTAGGGTTCCCAAAAATGCAGTGTTAGCGGGATCAGCCCAGATACCTGCTAGCACCTGCGTTTTGCCCCTCCGCCCAGCCCAGCCCACCCAAGTGCAGTATCGATCGATCACAGACACTTACAAAACACTAAACGCATAACTGCAGCGTTCGCAGAGTCAGGCCTGATCCCTGCGATCGCTAACAGTTTTTTTGGTAGCGTTTTGGTGAACTGGCAAGCACCAGCCCCAGGCAGCGTCAGGTTAGCGCCAATACCGCTAACACCCACGCACGCACCGTACACCTCCCTTAGTGGTATAGTATCTGAACGGATCAATATCTGATCCGATCAGATCTATACTAGCGTCCCCAGCAGTTTAGGGTTCCCAAAAACGCAGTGTTAGCGGGATCAGCCCAGATACCTGCTAGCACCTGCGTTTTGCCCCTCCGCCCGGCCCAGCCCAGCCCACCCAAGTGCAGTATCGATCGATCACTGTCACTTACAAAACACTAAACGCATAACTGCAGCGTTCGCAGAGTCAGGCCTGATCCCTGCGATCGCTAACAGTTTTTTTTGTAGCGTTTTGGTGAACTGGCAAGCGCCAGCGACCTAGTACACCGCGGTCGTAGTCAAACCAGCACTGTAGTAACACTTGGTGACGTGGCGAGTCCCATAAGTGCAGTTCAAGCTGGTGAGGTGGCAAGCACAAGTAGTGTCCCGCTGCCACCAAAAAGACAAACACAGGCCCGTCGTGCCCATAGTGCCCTTCCTACTGCATTCGCCAATCCTAATTGGGAACCCACCGCTTCTGCAGCGCCCGTACTTACCCCCCATTCACATCCCCAACCAAATGCAGTCGGCTGCATGAGAGGCATTTTTATGTCCTCCCCAGTACCCCTACCCAACAAACCCCCCCAAAATAGATGTCGTGTCTGCAGCAAGCGCGGATATAGGCGTGACACCCACTATTATTGTCCCTCCTGTCCTGACGATCCTGGTCTTTGCATTGGTGAATGTTTTGAACGCCTCCATTCACTAGTTGCGTATTAGCGTAGGGTACAGCATTCCACAGACTAGGCAAACTTTCACAGGGTCTCCCAAGATGCCATCGCATTTTGAGAGACCCGAACCTGGAACCGGTTACAGTTATAAAAGTTACAGTTACAAAAAAAGTGTAAAAAAAAAAAAAAAACACAAACAAAAATATAAAATAAAAAAAAATAGTTGTCGTTTTATTGTTCTCTCTCTCTCTCTATTCTCTCTCTGGTGTTCTGCTCTTTTTTACTGTGTTCTATTCTGCAATGTTTTATTGTTATTATGTTTTATCATGTTTGCTTTTCAGGTATGCAATTTTTTATACTTTACTGTTTACTGTGCTTTATTGTTAACCATTTTTTTGTCTTCAGGTATGCCATTCACGACTTTGAGTGGTTATACCAAAATGATGCCTGCAGGTTTAGGTATCATCTTGGTATCATTCTTTTCAGCCAGCGGTCTGCTTTCATGTAAAAGCAATCCTAGCGGCTAATTAGCCTCTAGACTGCTTTTAGAAGCAGTGGGAGGGAATGCCCCCCCACCGTCTTCCGTGTTTTTCTCTGGCTCTCCTGTCTCAACAGGGAACCTGAGAAAGCAGCCGGTGATTCAGCCAGCTGACCATAGAGCTGATCAGAGACCAGAGTGGCTCCAAACATCTCTATGGCCTAAGAAACCGGAAGCTACGAGCATTTTATGACTTAGATTTCGCCGGATGTAAACAGCGCCATTGGGAAATTGTGGAAGCATTTTATCACACTGATCTTGGTGTGGTCAGATGCTTTGAGGGCAGAGGAGAGATCTAGGGTCTGATAGACCCCAATTTTTTCAAAAAAGAGTACCTGTCACTACCTATTGCTATCATAGGGGATATTTACATTCCCTGAGATAACAATAAAAATGATTTTAAAAAAAAATGAAAGGAACAGTTTAAAAATAAGATAAAAAAGCAAAAAAAATAATAAAGAAAAAAAAAGCACCCCTGTCCCCCCTGCTCTCGCGCTAAGGCGAACGCAAGCGTCGGTCTGGCGTCAAATGTAAACAGCAATTGCACCATGCATGTGAGGTATCACCGCGAAGGTCAGATCGAGGGCAGTATTTTTAGCAGTAGACCTCCTCTGTAAATCTAAAGTGGTAACCTGTAAAGGCTTTTAAAGGCTTTTAAAAATGTATTTATTTTGTTGCCACTGCACGTTTGTGCGCAATTTTAAAGCATGTCATGTTTGGTATCCATGTACTCGGCTTAAGATCATCTTTTTTATTCCATCAAACATTTGGGCAATATAGTGTGTTTTAGTGCATTAAAATTTAAAAAAAGTGTGTTTTTTCCACAAAAAATGCGTTTGAAAAATCGCTGCGCAAATACCGTGTGAAAAAAAATGAAACACTCACCATTTTAATCTGTAGGGCATTTGCTTTAAAAATATATATAATGTTTGGGGGTTCAAAGTAATTTTCTTGCAAAAAAAAATAATTTTTTCACGTAATCAAAAAGTGTCAGAAAGGCTTTTGTCTTCAAGTGGTTAGAAGAGTGGGTGATGTGTGACATAAGCTTCTAAATGTTGTGCATAAAATGCCAGGACAGTTCAAAACCCCCCCAAATGACCCCATTTTGGAAAGTAGACACCCCAAGCTATTTGCTGAGAGTCATGTCGAGTCCATGGAATATTTTATATTGTGACACAAGTTGCGGGAAAGAGACAATTTTTTTTTTTTTTTGCACAAAGTTGTCACTAAATGATATATTGCTCAAACATGCCATGGGGATATGTGAAATTACACCCCAAAATACATTCTGCTGCTTCTCTTGAGTACGGGGATACCACATGTTTGGGACTTTTTTGGAGCCTAGCCGCGCACGGGACCCCGAAAACCAAGCACCCCCTTCAGGCTTTCTAAGGGCATAAATTTTTGATTTCACTCTTCACTGCCTATCACAGTTTCGGAGGCCATGGAATGCCCAGGTGGCACAAACCCCCCCCCCCAAATGACCCCATTTTGGAAAGAAGACACCCCAAGCTATTTGCTGAGAGGTATAGTGAGTATTTTGCAGACCTCACTTTTTGTCACAAAGTTTTGAAAATTGAAAAAAAAGAAAAAAAAAAATTTTTTTCTGGTCTTTCTTCATTTTCAAAAACAAATGAGAGCTGCAAAATACTCACCATGCCTCTCAGCAAATAACTTGGGGTGTCTACTTTCCAAAATGGGGTCATTTGGGGGGGTTTTGTGCCATCTTGGCATTTTATGGCCTTCAAAACTGTGATAGGTCGTGAGGCGTGAAATCAAAAATTTATGCCCTTAGAAATCCTGAAGGCGGTGCTTGGTTTTCAGGGCCCCGTACGCGGCTAGGCTCCCAAAAAGTCTCACACATGTGGTATCCCCATACTCAGGAGAAGCAGCTGAATGTATTTTGGGGTGCAATTCCACATATGCCCATGGCCTGTGTGAGCAATATATCATTTAGTGACAACTTTTTGTAAATTTTTTTTTTTTTTGTCATTATTCAATCACTTGGGACAAAAAAATAAATATTCAATGGGTTCAACATGCCTCTCAGCAATTTCCTTGGGGTGTCTACTTTCCAAAATGGGGTCATTTGGGGGGGTTTTGTACTGCCCTGCCATTTTAGAACCTCAAGAAATGACATAGGCAGTCATAAACTAAAAGGTGTGTAAATTCCAGAAAATGTACCCTAGTTTGTAGACGCTATAACTTTTGCACAAACCAATAAATATACGCTTATTGACATTTTTTTTACCAAAGACATGTGGCCGAATACATTTTGGCCTAAATGTATGACTAAAATTTAGTTTATTGGATTTTTTTTATAACAAAAAGTAGAAAATATCATTTTTTTTCAAAATTTTCGGTCTTTTTCCGTTTATAGCGCAAAAAATAAAAACGGCAGAGGTGATCAAATACCATCAAAAGAAAGCTCTATTTGTGGGAAGAAAAGGACGCAAATTTCGTTTGGGTACAGCATTGCATGACCGCACAATTAGCAGTTAAAGCGACGCAGTGCCGAATTGTAAAAAGTGCTCTGGTCAGGAAGGGGGTAAAATCTTCCGGGGCTGAAGTGGTTAAGGGGAACCCCGGCCAAAATGTAAAAAAAATTAAGTGGGGTTCCTCCTAAATTCCATACCAGACCCTTCAGGTCTGGTATGGATTTTAAGGGGAACCCCGCGCCAAAAAAAAAAAAACGGCGTGGGGTCCCCCCAAAAATCTATACCAGACCCTTATCCGAGCACTCAACCTGGCAGGCCGCAGGAAAAGAGGGGGGGTGAGAGTGCGCCCCCCCTCCTGAACCGTACCAGGTCACATGCCCTCAACATTGGGAGGGTGCTTTGGGGTAGCCCCCCAAAACACCTTGTCCCCATGTTGATGAGGACAAGGGCCTCATCCCCACAACCCTGGCCGGTGGTTGTGGGGGTCTGCGGGCGGGGGCTTATCAGATTCTGGAAGCCCCCTTTAACAAGGGGACCCCCAGATCCCGGCCCCCCCTGTGTGAAATGGTAAGGGGGTACTTACCCCTACCATTTCACTAAAAAACTGTCAAAAATGTTAAAAATGACAAGAGACAGTTTTTGACAATTCCTTTATTTAAATGCTTCTTCTTTCTTCTATCTTCCTTCAGCTTCTTCTTCTGGTTCTTCTGGCTCTTCTGGTTCTTCCTCCGGCGTTCTCGTCCAGCATCTCTTCCGCGGCGTCTTCTATCTTCTTCTCCTCGGGCCGCTCCGCACCCATGGCATGGGGGGAGGCTCCCGCTCTTCTCTTCTTCTTTTCTTCTCTTCTTCTCTTCTTCATTTTCTTCTCCGGGCCGCTCCGCACCCATGCTGGCATGGAGGGAGGCTCCCGCTGTGTGACGGCGTCTCCTCGTCTGGTGGTTCTTAAATAACGGGGGGTGGGGCCACCCGGTGACCCCACCCCCCTCTGACGCACTGTGACTTGACGGGACTTCCCTGTGACATCACGGGGAATGCCATAGGGAAGTCCCGTCATGTCCCGTGCATCAGAGGGGGGCGGGGTCACCTGTGGCCCCGCCCCCCTTATTTAAGAACCGTCAGACGAGGAGACGCCGTCACACAGCGGGAGCCTCCCTCCATGCCAGCAGGGATGCGGAGCAGCCCGGAGAAGAAAATGAAGAAGAGAAGAAGAGAAAAAGAGAAGAAGGAAGAAGAGAAGAAGATGAAGAGAAGAGCGGGAGCCTCCCCCCATGCCATGGGTACGGAGCGGCCCGAGGAGAAGAAGATAGAAGACGCCGCGGAGGAGATGCTGGACGAGAATGCCGGAGGAAGAACCAGAAGAACCAGAAGATGAAGGAAGATAGAAGAAAGAAGCATTAAAAAAAAAGGAATTGTCAAAAACTGTCTCTTGTCATTTTTAACATTTTTGACAGTTTTTTAGTGAAATGGTAGGGGTAAGTACCCCCTTATCATTACACACAGGGGGGACGGGATCTGGGGGTCCCCTTGTTAAAGGGAGCTTCCAGATTCCGATAAGCCCCCTGCCCGCAGACCCCCACAACCACCGGCCAGGGTTGTGGGGATGAGGCCCTTGTCCTCATCAACATGGGGACAAGGTGTTTTGGGGGGCTACCCCAAAGCACCCTCCCAATGTTGAGGGCATGTGGCCTGGTACGGTTCAGGAGGGGGGGCGCACTTTTTTTTTCCTGCGGCCTGCCAGGTTGCCTGTTTGGATAAGGGTCTGGTATGGATTATTGGGGAGACCCCACGCCGTTATTTTTTTTTTTTGACGCGGGGTTCCCCTTAAAATCCATACCAGACCTGAAGGGTCTGGTATGGAATTTAGGGGGACCCCACGTCATTTTTTTAAAAAATTTTGGCCGGGGTTCCCCTTAATATCCATACCAGACCTGAAGGGCCTGGTATGGATTTTAGGGGGACTCCCACGTCTTTTTTTTTTTTTAATTTTGGTTCGGGGTTTCCCTGTGGGGAATTCCCATGCCGTTTTTATCAATGAACTTCTATGTGTATTGTCGGCAATGCAATAGCCGCGGGTAGTTTTAAATGGGTTTTTTCCTTTGAAATGTCATTTTGCTGTCAGACTGTTCTAAACACGGGAAACATGCGCCCCTTTACAGGCATACTATAGACACCCACCAGCTACAAAATTTAAAGGGATATTACACTTTTATTGTTTGACTTTAAGCATTATTAAAATCACTGCTCCTGAAAAAACGGCCGTTTTTGAAACTTTTTTTGCATTGATCTATGTCCCCTGGGGCAGGACCGAGGTCCCCAAATACTTTTTATGACAATAACTTGCATATAAGCCTTTAAAATTAGCACTTTTGATTTCTCCCATAGACTTTTAAAGGGTGTTCCGCGGCATTCGAATTTGCCGCAAACACCCCAAATTGTTCGCTGTTCGGCGAACTTGCAAACAGCCAATGTTCGAGTCGAACATGAGTTCGACTCGAACTCGAAGCTCATCCCTAGTGTTGAGTTATTTTGAGGGGACAGCAAATTTACACTGTTATACAAGCTGTGCACTCACTACTTTACATTGTAGCAAAGTGTCATTTCTTCAGTGTTGTCACATGAAAAGATGTGGGCTTTTCATATGGGTTCTCTGTGGGTTCTCCCTTGCAAGCCTGGACTCCTCAGGAGGGTGGAGACCATGGTCCTGACTCTACTATCAGTCCCACACACACCTGAACAATCAGTGTGTCTGTGAGTCTCAAAACCCGGACCCAGGACTGGGGATTTCATCCGACCTGGATCTCTAAGAAATCCTCGGGCTCTAGGTCCCAAAGTGACCTTACTAAATAATGAGGAAACTGAAAAGCCAGTTTCCTCTCAAACAAGCAAATACCCTGGAGTCCCTCAACCTTCCTGGTTGAGAATCCTGGACCCATACTCTGGTGGGGTGCCACACTACCACATATCCCCCCTCTTGTTTCAACCAAGAGGGTGGAACACACCAGTACAACCTCCTCACCTTGGCATGACCATGCACGCTACCAACCACATGGGCCAAATATGGTCCCATCAGGTGACCTTCTCCATGTCCCCCTGATACATCTACACAGGCTCTACAAAGACACTCCCATGCCTTGTTACGAGTGCACTTCCAAAAGCAATGTCTTCCCACTTCTCTTGGGCCTACACTAGTCCTTTTACCAATCTTGGTACCTTTTTGTACATGAGGTTGATTTCTGAGTTTTCAGGGTCCAACACCGTTAAGCTTATAAAGAGCTCCCTCACTTTCCACTTGACCACCCCTTTTCTCTTTACTTAATTTACAAGGAACCACATTTTTAAACACTGGTTTAGTGATAAGTCCATCCCCGTTCATCACTTATCTTTTCCCCTCTTTTTTTCCCTCACTCTCCTTCCCCCACTTTTTTCCCTCACACTTGCTATCCTTGTTGTCTTCCCTCTTGCATGGCTTTGTCATCCCATTACGCCCGTCATCTAGCTAGAACCCTCAAAACTGTAATAGCCAATAGATACATTTCTCTTTTGTCTCTTTTGCCGTACAAATCCTATTTTGGAACCTGCCACTTAATAAATAATATAAAATATATATATTGTAATTTTATCGCAGGTGCAGTGTATACCCCCTCCTCTCCCTCCACCCCTTTGGGGATATACAGTGTGTGATTCCTTGTAAGACATGTGTGGGTGGCACTCGGTCCCCTTGTGACTGGCCCACCCGCTAGGATATCGGGGACACATTAAGAGGGAAACTCCTTCACATTATGGCCACCTGTAACCATTGAGTACATCGTGACTGGTAAAGATACACCATATGGAACTGTTTATATATTCTTTTTCTTTTTTCTTGGCTTGAAATTGCTTGACACATGTCTACATTTTTACAGTTTTTATACATATCTATCCTCTGAAGAAGACCCATTGGGGTCGAAACGCGTCAGTATCTCACACCATCAACATCTTTGTGTTATTGTATTACTGTTGCCTGTGATGTAATTTTATTGTACACTGCCCTCTGCTATTGGCATTGTTTCCTATTTTTCACCTTTGGATTATATACCACTGGCTGCATTAAAGCCCTATTAGGGGGATTCGTTGTTTTTATATTCCATATTCGGGGTGTGCAGCCTCCCTGTCTGCACTCCTCTTTTCCTGTTGTTAAAATTGAGTGGTTAAACACCCCTCCCCCCGCTGCTTTGACACTCGAGTCCAAACACAAACTGTGAACTGTCGTTTGTGCCTAACGGCCCTGTGAGGGTCTTCTCTGGCAGGTATTACCTCCCTTTGTGAGGACCTGCCTCGGCAGTAATATCTTGAGACCCATCCCTATGAAAGATGTATGCTATTTCAATTTTGGAACTTTTTCCCATGGGATTGTACATGCTGATTGAAATGCTTCCCCAATGTATAGACATATTATCCAAGAATCTCTTGTTATCCAATGTACTCAGTTGGATATTTGAACCACAGTAAATACAATTTTGCATTTCCCAGCAACCCATGATACTACCCATGGGATTCTACATCACTAATAAATCATTTCGTTTTTGCAGGGATGTTGTTTGACACACCAACCAGTTCACCGTTTTTTCTTTTGGAAATTGTTTTGTTTTGTGTTGTTTTTTACCTATTGTACCCAACTTTTTCCATGATTACGAGGGGCAGTGTTAACTATATGTATGTCATTGCCAATACACGATATAATAATCCACTGATGGCCCTATAACCATCGTTATGACCTTCCCTCCTTCCCCCCTCTACTTGTCATAGCCCCCATTCAGTGGCCCGGGTGGGCCGGGTCACCTGGGGGGTGGAGATGTGACACACATGCCTTCCTGGCAGGGTGGGGAGGCGCAAAGGGTCCTGCGTCTCTCCAAGCACCCACTTTGTGGACGCTATCTCTATCCCTGCCAGCGGCATTCCGAATCCCCTCCGGACGTCTTGGCCTCCCGTGCACGTGCGACACCACGGGCGTGCGCGTGACGTCACAGCGCCTACGCAGTTGCGGGGGGGGTGACGGTGGATCCGGGAGAATTCCTCTTGCGGAACGCCGAGGGAGTCACACCAAGGGCGCCGCTATTGCGTCGCTCTCCCCCCATGGGGGAATGGATGGAGGGGGAGGGATACCTGCACCTGCGGAATATTTTGGCAAATTAGTTTCTCCATAAATTGGATTGGCAATAAGGAAGGTCCAGTTGGATCATTTGTTTCCACTGGACGCTTCTGTGCTGCCTTATCATCCCACTTGGTGGTAAGTACATATTCTCTACTGATTTACACACCTTCTTACTGCGTTCACTATGCTAGTTTCACACCACTATTGTGATATCTTCTTTTCATCTTGTTAGAAATTTTGATCTACCCGCTCAACATCCTGTGTTATTATGGATATTTTTGATTATTTGATCTGTGACCTCATTGATTTCACACTATTTCTCATGCCACTCACTCTTCTCACCTCATATGCTCTTCTCACATGTCACTCACCTACCTACACCTGCTTGGGGGTTTTTTCTTTGTTTTGCTTGGTTTACGTTCATCATTGGTTTTTCACTTTTCACTCTTTTTGGCCCCTTGATGGGCCCCCCCACACTCATTGGTCTCTACACCTTCACACTGTAGTCCCAGTTTTCTTTACCCTACCATACCTTCCCCGCCGTTCCTTCCCTTTCCTTCCCTTCCCCTCCATTCCATCCCCGTTCATCACTTATCTTTTCCCTCTTTTTTTTTCCCTCACTCTCCTTCCCCCACTTTTTTCCCTCACACTTGCTATCCTTGTTGTCTTCCCTCTTGCATGGCTTCATCATCCCATCACGCCCGTCATCTAGATAGAACCCTCAAAACTGTAATAGCCAATAGATACATTTCTCTTTTGTCTCTTTTGCCATACAAATCCTATTTTGGAACCTGCCACTTAATAAATAATATAAAATATATATATTGTAATTTTATCGCAGGTGCAGTGTATACCCCCTCCTCTCCCTCCACCCCTTTGGGAATATACAGTGTGTGATTGTAAGACATGTGTGGGTGGCACTCGCTCCCCTTGTGACTGGCCCACCCGCTAGGATATCGGGGACACATTAAGAGGGATACTCCTTCACATTATGGCCACCTGTAACCATCGAGTACATCGTGACTGGTAAAGATACACCATATGGAACTGTTTATATATTCTTTTTCTTTTTTTCTTGGCTTGAAATTGCTTGACACATGTCTACATTTTTACAGTTTTTATACATATCTATCCTCTGAAGAAGACCCATTGGGGTCGAAACGCGTCAGGATCTCACACCATCAACATCTTTGTGTTATTGTATTACTGTTGCCTGTGAGGTAATTTTATTGTACACTGCCCTCTGCTATTGGCATTGTTTCCTATTTTTCACCTTTGGATTTAAGTTCATGTCCCATACCTTTGTTGTCAGTACTTGCTGTATTAACAAAATTAAAATAGCCATCACAACACTTTTTTGTATTTTGCTCTTTATATACCACTGGCTGCATTAAAGCCCCATTAGGGGGATTCGTTGTTTTTATATTCCATATTCGGGGTGTGCAGCCTCCCTGTCTGCACTCCTTAGAGTGTCCTCTTTTCCTGTTGTGGGGCTCTGTTATTGGGGTGACACTGGTCCCTCTCTGCACTCTATGCATGGGCACCCTACTCTCCAAACTTGGCGTCACTTGTTTCCTGTACACTGCATGCTTCCTTTTGTCAGTTTCATCACTAACATCCTCATATGACTGCAGCCTCATCCTAGTCTCCCTCTGAAGGACATCCTGACTGCCTTGCCACTTTGAGGTTTTAAAGTCATGTGACACCTTGCTGACCTTTGGGCCATTTCCCTTCAACCATTGTTTACCACAATCCTTCTCAGACCTTAGAAATTTCTCAAACCTCAAGAAATCTTCCTCAGAACTACCCTCCTGAACCTGTAGGGGGCCTAATTCTGCTGTACCTTTTACCTCTTCTGTGTCAATCATACCATTCCCTATCTCATTACAATTTTCAGGGTTTGCTACAACCAGATCAACTTGACCAAAATTATTAGGTCTACCATTATTTTTGTTGTCACCCATGGTAACCAAACCATCAAAAATTGACAATGCACTGCATTTTTCATCATGATCAGAAATATTGATGCATTTGTCATTTTTCATTTTACCTATGTTCAACAGGGCAGTGTATGGAGAGGAACTATACCCAATGGAGTGGTTGTCTACAGCAGCTTCACTATATACCAACTCCACTGGCATGAGATCCTCTGCCAACAACTGTCCTGCTCCCTGACCATCATCGCATAAAACAACATTTGGACCTGTGACTACAATCACTTCATGTATTGCTATGCCATCTGGCACTTCCACCAACATCAGCTCATATGGCACGGCATAATCCATTACCACATCATTAGGCCCTTTGTGGATCACAGACATGACCTCTTCTGTGTGTTGGCCCTTACCTGGCATTTCCATCTCATGAGCAACATCATCTGCAGTAGCAAGTGCACCCTTGCATATAGGTTGGTCTGCAGGTCCTTCATCTGGCACCGCAGAAATGATGTCTTCTCCACTTTTACCAACAGAGGCCTTTTCCAACAGAGCCAACAGGCTTTTTGCCCACCTGCCCCAGTCTGTTATCTCTTTGCTCCCAGAGGTACCATGCAGTACCGCTCCTACTGCACAAGGAGACCCAGAGGGACAGAGTAGGCATGTGCATTCTGTTTCGTTCCGAATCGAAATTCGGACGAATTTTTCATTATTCGGAAATTCGGATGCATCCGAATTTCTGAATTACAAAAGTAAAGAATTTAAACGAATCCGAAAAAAAACAAACAAATTCGAAAACATATTCGAATCAAATTCGAAAAAAATAGAAAACGTTTTTCTAAAAAAAAAAATAAGATAGAATAAAAAATAATAAAGCAATAGAATATATATATATATATATATATATATATATATATATATATATATTTTTTTTTATTATTCTCTTCTATTGTTTTTTTATGCTTTTCTTTTCTATTATTTTATATTCTATAATAGTCTTTTCAATTCAAATTCAAATTCATTCTATATGAAATTCGAATTTCGGAACATGGCTTCTGAAGGTTGAATTTCGTATAGAATGAATTTGAATTTGAATAGATAGTTTAGAACAGAAAATAATAGAAAAGAATAGACTAGAAAAACAACAGGATAGAAGAAAATATAATATATATATACATTATATTTTCTTCTATTCTGTTCTATTGTTTTTCTAGTCTATTCTTTTCTATTCTATTCTATTCTATTCTCTTATATTCAAATTTGATTTCGGTCTATATGAAATTCAGATTTTGGAAGAAGTTTATATATATATATATATATATATATATATATATATATATATATATATATATATATATATATATATATATATATATACTTTTTTTCTATTCTGTTTCATTGTTTTTCTATGCTATTCTTTTCTATTCTATTCTAAACTTTTCTATTCGAATTGGAATTCATTCTATACGAAATTCAAATTTCGGAAGATGGTTTCTGAAAGTGGAATTTCGTATAGAATGAATTCAAATTTGAATAGAAAAGATTAGAATAGAAAATAATAGACTAGACAAACAATAGAACAGAACAGAATAAAATAATATATATATATTTTATTCTATTCTGTTATATTGTTTTTCTAGTCTTTTCTCTTCTACTCTATTCTAATCTTTTCTATTCAAATTCAAATTCATTTTATAAGAAATTCAAATTTCGGAAGATGGTTTTATATATATATATATAAATGAATAAAAAGAAATATTATATATAATAGAAAAACAATAGAATAGAAATATATATATATATATATATATATATATATATATATATATATATATATATATATATATATATACATAACAATAAGAAAAACAATAGAACAGAAGAGAATAAGATATAATATATATAGGGGGCGCATGCGCGGATGCCTGAGGGAACGGTAATGCCTCCTTAGAGCTCCGCCCCACAGGAATTCGGACCGGAGAACTACAGGTCACAGCGGCTTACAAAAAAACACAAAATTGTAGGTAAACCTCTCCAGCGCCTTACTAAACATATATTATGGTCCTGAAAGGACCAAAAAGCAAAATAAAAGCCAATTACAAATCTGAGGCGGCTCTCAGACTGGCAGCTAAGATGGCGGCGTCATCTATCTCCTCACAGCACAGCGCTTCACAGGCTGGGAAACCACAGCCTCCCAGACAAAAAACACAGGCTGACAAAACAAAACTTGACATTGTTATTAATCCAGCTCAAAATGTATCACAAACAGATATGTTTGCTACATTTGAAGCGATGTTACAGAAAGCATTGAAACAGACTTCTGACCATATCACAGATAAATTAACAAAGGAAATTAAAGAAATTGGTCAGAGAACAGCTGAACTGGAATTGAGGGTAGATGATATTGACTGTCAAACACAATATTGCACTTCTGAGATAACAGCCCTTAAAGAGGAAAATACCCTATTACATACACGTTTAGAGGAACAAGAAAACAGAGATAGACAATCTAATCTAAGGATAAGAGGTATACCTGAATCCATCCTAGACCTGCAGGCAACCATTACCACACTTTTTCAAGAATTACTCCCTGAAATTACCATTGATAGATTAGAAATGGACAGAGTGCACAGAGCTTTAGCACCACGCAAAACCAACGGCCCCCCAAGAGATATAATAACTAAATTGCATTACTACAAAACTAAAGAACAATTATTATCAGCTGCTAGAAGAAAAGAATCTCTCAGTTTCCAGGGTCATTCTTATCAGTTATTCATAGACTTGTCTCCTCTTACAGTTGCAAAAAGACGGGCCCTCAAACCCCAATTACAGGTACTTCAGAATAACCATATTACCTATCATTGGGGCTTCCCTTTTTGCCTTCGCTTTACACACCTGGAAACTAGATATGTCTGTTGCTCTTCAGAGGACTTACAATTGGCCTTATTGGAATTAGGCTTAGTAGAAACAGCCTTACCTAAAGATCAGCCTCGCAGACGTTCAACAGCTCGTTTTCCTCAGCAAAAGAAAAGTTCAGACTCCAACTCTTTTTCATCTTCATACCAAAATCTCCACAAGCGCGGCTGATATGAACACTCACCGCCTAAAAATGATGATTCAATGGACTGAAAAGAAGAAACCTACTACCAATAATTTTCTCTCACTACAGGTTTTATTACCGAAACTGGTCTGGAATTTTTTTTTAGCATAACCACCTGTTCTTTACTTTTCTCCCTTTTTTTTCACTAGGCAAAAGATATGCCCAGACATGGAGGTTATGCCATAATTGGATAGTCTATTCGACTTTTCTCTCTTTAGTCCTCTTTTTTCTATATATAATATATTTTTTAAGCAAAGCATCACATATCTCTTGCTGGATTTCTTATTCTCCCTTTTTTTTCTCTATTTTATTGGTACCTGTGGTTCTCCGGGGCCGTTTTTTCTATAGGAATTTCTTGCTGCCCCTTTGATTTTTCCATTTGCAGACTCCTGCCTTTTTTTATGGAGGACTCTGCTGATGGACTTGGATCCTCTCAGGAAGTTTTGGAAACTTTCTTGAGATGCTCCCTAACCCTATTATTCTGTTTTCTAATTAAGCAGCACTATCTATGTTACGGGTTAATACGATTGTTCTATTTATCTCTTTTTTTCGTTATTTATACTTTTTTTTCTTCTTTTTTCTTGAACCCCGATTTCCTTATGTTTCTCAGAGTGGTGGATCTGGCTCAAAGTATATATTTTTTATGCTATGATACATCAGTTACCTTGGTTAATCTATGGCTCCGATAAATGTATTATCTTTAAATGTACAGGGATTTAATATCCCACATAAACACACTAAAGCTCTAAGATCCTTTTCATCCAAAAAAGCCCATATTATATGCTTACAGGAAACACACTTTACAGAAAAAGCTCAACCTAGATTTCTCTCACCCTCATACCCACAATTTTTTACCGCCTCTGCTGCAGTTAAACAAAGGGGTACGCTAATTGGTTTCCATCGTACCACTCCGTTTAACCTTAAAACGCAAGTGATAGATCCGGAAGGTCGATATTTAATTTTAACAGGTTATATCTCTGACAACCCTATAACTATTGTTTCTTACTATGCTCCCAATAAACGCCCAATGGCGTTCTTGTCACACCTTTTTCAAGTCATAGAGTCTCACAAATTTGGAACAGTTGTTATATGTGGTGATTCTAATGCAACAATCTTCCCATTTCTAGACAAATCTCCCCCTGGGCCTACAACAGTACCAACAAATCTAACTTTTCAACGTTTGTAGAATAGTCACTATTCTACAGAAGGCAAGAGAGTTAAGGAACATCCAGCATAATGGAGCTAGGATTTCAATTTACCCAGACTTCTCTCCTGAGCTGCAGAGGCAAAGAGCTAAATTTGGAGACTGCAAACGCAAGCTTCAACAACTCAGAATCAACTACGCGCTTCTGTTCCCGGCGCGATTGCGGGTCTCAGCTCTGGGTTTTGACAGGAGATCAAAATATCGCAACGGTATTAGATAGAACGGTCCATGAGCATCAAAGGAGGGAGTGGTAAAATCCCGGATACGGGTAAAAGGATCAATATATGTTCATGGAATGTAAGAGGAGTAAGGGATAAGCTTAAAAAACAAATAATTTTTTCAATAGCCAAAAAGGGGAATGTCAAGATACTCTGCCTGCAGGAGACGCATCTGGTTAAAGATACACTCGAAACTTTAAGCAATAAGCAGTTCCGGACGCAGTTTCACTCCACTCACTCATCATATTCGAGAGGGGTGAGTGTACTGATAAGCACAGATCTGGCCTTCTCCTGCGGGCAGAGTAGGTTGGATGAAAAGGGAAGGTATATTTTCCTCTCTTGTTTAATAGAAAACAGAAGATATATATTGGCGAATGTGTATATCCCCCCCCATTTTGCACAGAGGTAATGGAGGACTTAGCCAGATTTGTAGCAGACTTCCCTGGGACACCGGTAATAGCACTGGGAGATTTTAATATGACGATGAACAGGAGCATAGACAGGTTCCCGTCAAAGCCTGGAGCTGGAGAGGCCAACAGGAGTCCCCTTTTGCAGTACTGCGATGAATTAGGATTGGTAGATATCTGGAGAAGGAGGCATCCTGGAGAGAGGCAGTATTCGTGTCACTCCAGGACTCATGCCACCCTGTCTAGAATCGATCTCGTACTGGGGAATGAAGAGGCACTAAATGTAGTGGAGGAGATAACATATGAACCAAGAGGCGTCTCAGACCACACGCCAGTTATTGCCTCTGTGAGAGTGGGGGGACAGTACGGCAGGGGGAGCTGGAAGATGAATCCCTTTTGGCTCGAACTTATAGGAGAGGAGGAGAAAATGATGGAGGGGTTGTCTGAATTTATTAGTATAAACCTAGGATCGGCTTCACTTGGGGTGGTCTGGGACTCCTTGAAGGCACATATCCGAGGAGCTTTAATCCAGAGAATAGCGTATGTTAAAAAACAGTCGCAAGCCGAGGAAATGGAAGCTAAAGAAAACGCAAGACTGTCAGAGGCGCACTTTGTAGTAACACAATCCCAAGCTAACCACGAGTGCTGGGCGAGGAGGCAAGAGGAGTATAGTAGGGTACTTCGGGAGAAGGCAGAAAAGATTGGATCCTTCCAGAGACTGAGCTTTTTTGGAGAGGGAGAGAAAATTGGGAAAGCTCTGTCTCTGATAATTAAGGCAAATGGCCCCCCGAGTGCAGTGCCGGCAATTAAAGGGAGGGATGGAGAAATAAGAAAAAACACCCCGGATATAGTAGACGAATTTAAAATATACTTTGAGAAGTTATATAGTTCCTCCAGGGTAAATGTAGAGGGGGAAATGCAGGGTTTCTTTGAGGGGTTGGAGATAACTCCGGTATCAGAGGAAGATCGGGAAATGCTGGATGCACCATTGACCCTTAAAGAATTGCAGAGGGCTGTTGGAAATATGGCGGCTCAAAAATCCCCGGGCCCGGACGGCCTGCCCATAGAACTATATAAAAAATACGGGGAGGTACTGCTACCCTTATTACTGGAGGTATTCAATGGGGCTAGGGAGGAGGGGGCTTTGCCCCCCTCTATGGCAGAAGCCATAGTAATACTTCTGTTAAAAGAAGGGAAGAACTCTTCATATAGGCCCATATCGCTCTTGTGCTCGGATGTGAAGATCCTTGCCAAAGTATTAGCTGCAAGGCTAAACAAGATAATCCCTAAACTAATACACCCGGATCAGTCTGGGTTTATCCCAAACAGATCCACAAGCACGAATATAAGGCGGGTATATCTTAATATGCAAATCCCCATAGAAAACAGCGGTAGGAGAGCAATTCTTTCGCTAGATGCGGCCAAGGCCTTCGATTCCTTGGAATGGCATTATTTATGGAAGGTACTAGCGGAATATCAGCTTGGCCCAGGGTTTGCTCTGTGGCTAAGATTGCTATATAGCGAGCCAAGGGCCAAGGTGAAAATCAACGGACAATGCTCGGAGTGGTTTCAGCTGAGCAGGGGTACGAGACAGGGGTGCCCTCTGTCCCCCCTGCTCTTTGCATTGGCAATTGAGCCCTTGGTGGTGGCTCTAAGGATGGCACAGGGCATACAGGGATTCAAGAGGAGGAGAGGGGTGGATAAAGTGGCCTTGTATGCCGATGATATTTTATTATTTTTGGTAGATATGCAGGAGTCACTGGAAACAGCTATAAGGACAGTGAGGGAGTTCGGAATTTTTTCTGGGCTACTGATCAACTGGGAGAAATCAGTAATTCTGCCTATCGATACCCTGAGTGAGCCTCTCCCGCACCAGGCATCCCAAGTCCAAGTAGTCAGGCAAATGAAATACTTGGGGATTAATATTACCAGAGACCCAGGCCAGTATATATCTGGAAATTTAGTTCCATTGATGAAAAAGCTGAAGCAGAAGTGTCAAGTATGGAGACGCCTACCCCTCTCGGTCGCCGGGCGCTGCAATCTGATTAAAATGGTCTGGCTACCTCAAATCTTATATGTCATGCAGAACTCTCCTGTTTGGATTCCCAAGCACTGGTTCAAAAAAATGGACAGTATATTCAGAGAACTTATCTGGAAGGAAGGGGTGGCTAGGATCGGGTTGGAGACGCTACGGCGACCAGAGGAGAAGGGAGGCCTGGCGGTACCAGATCCACGAGGCTACTTCCTGGCAGCTCAATTGCAACAAATTGGAGGCAGTAATAGGCTAAGAGAAGCAGGAGCAGGGGGTAGCATCTTATTGAATGACACCAGACATGATACAGTGGCAGAGGGATTGGAGGCAGACTCATTTTGTACCAAATGTCCTACTACCCGGATGATGAGTAAAGTCTGGGTACAAGCTAAAAGAACGCTGGGATATGCCGGTTTTGCGGAATTTTCACCACTTTGGGACAACAATAGCCTTAATGAGCTTTAAAAAATGGGGCGCGTAGAGGAATGGGACCGTTAGGGTATCCACTACCTTGCACAGGTATATAGGGCAGGGAGGTTGAAGTCCTTTCAGGAACTGGTAGAGGAGTATGCGATCTCCAACAGGTCATTTTACAGATATCTGCAACTCAGGCATGCCCTGGAGGCACAATTTGGGAAGGAAGCGCCAGTGTGGTGCGAAATGATCTCTTTGAGAAAGCTGATCGATGCGGGATCCACAAAGGGTCTGATTTCGGACATGTATGGGTGCTTGAAAGCAGCAGCTCAAGAAGGCCTGGTTGCAAATAAAAACAGGGCCAGATGGGAAAAAGATGTGGGAACAATGTCGGACGATCAATGGGATCAGGTTTTGGCGCTGGGCCCCAGGGTCACTCTCTCTCCTTCACAAGCGATGTCTCATCTGTATCTGCTATATAGGGCATATTATACACCCCTGAAACTATTCAAGTGGGGCAAGAGACCCGACGCGAAATGTCAAAGATGTAGAGGGGGACATGGGGATTTGATCCACACGTTCTGGCGTTGCCCCAAGTTGCATAGATATTGGGAAGGGATAGTGGGGAAAATAAACTTAGTGTTTGGGACATCGCTGAGGGTGGAGGCGGGGGAGTGCCTGCTGGGCTTGAAGGGGGAGGGAGGGATTTCAAAGGACATGCAGACGGCAAGAGTTAGATGCTTGTTCCAGGGAAAAAAGCTTATCGCACAGCATTGGCAGAGGAAGGAGGCCCCGACAGTGATAGAATGGGAAAATGCAGTAAGGGAAGTGATCTGTAGGGAAAAGTATATCTATAAGAAAAGGGGTAATTATAAGAAATTTGAGAAAATATGGAAAGCATGGTTGGACTGGGAGAGAGTTGGATAAGAGGTGGAGTGAGGATGACATAGGATGAGAGGGATGCAGGGTACGTGTGAGGATGTATGACGGGTGAGGGGAGGAGAAGGGGGGGAGAAAAAAAGGGGAAAATGAAGAAATTATTTCTATGTTTCCCTTTTGAAGGGTACGGCTTATGGACATTTTTTGAATTGGCACATACTGGATGTAGAGAAATCTATGGGAGTAATGGACGATCTTATTGAGCTGGTGATTTTAGTGGTAGTCCCTATTTGTGTATTTCTCTTCCTTTATTTTTTTTTTTTTTTTGATGTGATTGTTGTATATGCTGTATCGGATAACTTTTTCAAATAAAGAGATATTTAAAAAAAAACAAAAACTTTTCAACGTTTACTTACCTCTCATAGCTTGGTCAACACCTGGCGTGAAATCAATCCTACTGATAGACGATTTACTTACTACTCCTACCCACATAAATCTTTCTCTCGGATTGATCATATTCTTATCCCTTCTAGCATGCTACCAGAAATTATCTCAGCTAAAATTATACCATTCCCTTGGACTGACCATTGTGCAGTTTCAATTAATATAGCTTCTACACTCCCTAGATCTCATGACACAACTTGGTGTATGAAAGATTTCATGCTGACTCATCCATCTCTTAATAAAGAAATTGAGAAATCAATATCTGACTATTTTAAAGATAACGACACAAACGATATCTCAGCCCTCACACTTTGGGAGGCTCATAAACCTGTCATTAGAGGTAGAATGATACAACTAGCAACTAAATTCAAAAGAGAACGTAAAATAATGTTCTCAAAATTGGAATCTAACTTCAATAACTGTCATCAGACCTTTCAATCTTGCCCAACGACTATTAATAATTCTAATCTTGAAAAAGCACGCCTAGATTTAGATCTTTTTTTGACTGATTCTGCTGATAAATCTTTACGCAAACGACAACATACTTTTTACCTGAAGGCTAATAAACCTGATACACCCTTGGCCAGAAGCTTGAAAACTATACAACACGAAAAGAAACCTTTCCGTTTGAAAATCTCTAGATCGCTAGAAGCGTACACTAGCAATCCGATTAAAATTCTTGAGATTTTTCGTACCAATCTTACTAAACTATATTCCCCAGCCTTTTGGGGAATATAGGGGGCCTTTTTTATTATGGGGGGTATTCATGGGGATTCATATTGATAGCATTGATACAATGTAACTGTACAATTAGAACTTTTTCAATGAATTGATTGCCATGGGAGATGGTCCTTTGTTGTTGCTGATGTCGACTACTGGAAATTTTATGTGATATTGATTGTATTTATGTAATGCATTCTATGTCTGAATTAAACAATATTTTTACTAAACATGGTTACTAAACATTGTTTCAGAAATATTTTGCTGCTTAAAAGCCCCCTGGGGAAATTTTTCCACTACGGTAATTTTGCAAAGCTGATATTTTATTCTCTAATATTAAACTCCCGTATCTTGACCAAAAACAACGAGACCTTCTCGAAAGTCCTATTACGACTACAGAGGTTGTGAATACTATCAAACTTCTAAAACTTAACAAGAGACCGGGCCCTGATGGGTTCCCGGCAGTATACTACAGACAGTTTACGCATATCTTTACACCAATCTTAACTAGGGCCTTTAACTCAATTCTTGAAGGACATTCATTTAGAACAGACACTCACATCTATTATTACTATGATTCCCAAACCACAATCTGACTCATCTTCTTGGTCAAATTATCGACCCATATCACTTCTTAATTTAGATATTAAATTATTAGCTAAAATCCTGGCTACCAGAATGAATAATATTATTGGACACTTAATCCATAAAGACCAAACAGGTTTTATTCCGAAACGTCAGGCAGGTGACAATAAAAGACGAGCACTTTTACTCATACATGCAGCCAAAACAAGACATATACCAGCATGTCTGGTTTCATTGGATATAAAAAAGGCATTTGACTCTGTCACTTGGCCATATATGGATTATATACTACAGAAATGGGGTTTTGGTAACCATTTCCTTACCTGGATCTCATCACTACATAATAAACCAAGAGCATATATTAAATATTCTGGTTATAAATCCACTTTGTTTGACATAAATAGAGGTACAAGACAAGGTTGCCCCCTTTCACCATTACTTTTTGCCCTATTAATAGAACCCTTAGTACAACTAATTAGAACAAACATAGATATCAAAGGAATTGAATTAGGTGGTTACCATCATAAGATAAGCCTTTTTGCTGATGATATCCTTGTTTTCTTGTCCCATCCTCATATATCCACCCCAAATCTTCTCAAATTACTACATAAATTTGCTCATATTTCTGGACTACATATTAACCCTTCTAAATCAAATGCCTTAAACATTTCTTTATCGCAATGTGAACTTCAACATACAAAATCTTTCTTACCTTTTACTTGGGTCTCAAAACAACTACCCTATTTAGGGGTACAACTCACAATTTCTCTCAAAGATCTGTTTTCAGCTAACTACCTACCTCTATTGAAATGAACATCGGGATGTATGAAGCAATGGGCCTCTCTTTCACTTTCCTGGTTAGGTAAAATCAATGCTATTAAGATGCCAATATTGCCAAATTTTTTATATTTATTTAGAGTGTTACCTATAACTTTACCTTCTTATTTTACTAGACTTACTCAACGAAGAGTCCTATCATTTATCTGGGGTTCCACTAAGCCTCGTATACCCAAATCTACACTTTACCTTAACAAATTAAAAGGTGGTTTAGGACTACCCAATTTCTTATCTTATTATTATGCTGCCCAATTGGCTCTTCTACCTAAATACCATGCTACTATCGAAACACCCCTTTGGGTAGCTATCGAAGCAGTAGATACTGACCCAATATCAGTAGCCAATATGCTATGGCTTCGCCAGATCGACAGAAAAAACATTTCCAATCCCATAACTAAACACACCTTAACCCATAATCTCCAATCTCTGCATAATCCTTTACTTTCATTCCTTGGGAACCCAGCTTTCTACCCGGCACGGAAATTTCCTAGATCTTTTTCCATATGGTCCTCTATGAACCTGAATCGTTTATACAGATTGTCATCTGCAAATACTATATATTCCTTTCCGGATTTGTGTGAAACCTTTAATATTCCAAGAAGTGAAATCTTTTGTTACCTACAAATTAAATTTTTTTATGAACCACTCCTTATTACAGGTACTTCTCTTAATCAAATGTCTCAATTTGAACGGATATGTATAAGTGACCCACACATCAGAGGACTGATTTCTTTGTTATACCAACAACTTATAAGTAAATCTGATGAAAACTTACCATCATATACTGCCAAATGGGCACTTGACATGAATCGGACCTTGGATAACAAAGATTGGTCAAACATATGGTTAGCCACTAAATCTTCTTCTCCTAATAGTAATGCAATAGAAACAAACTATAAAGTCCTTACACGGTGGTACCTAGTACCTGCTAGAATAGCAAAATTCATTCCTACATACCCACCTAATTGCTTCAGAGGTTGCGATTCACTTGGAACTCACTTTCACATCTGGTGGCAATGCCCGATAGTCCAGGAATTCTGGAAAAACATATTTTCCATGGCTTCTAAAGCTCTTGAAATCTCTATTCTTCCTGATCCTGCTACAGCACTTTTAAACCTCAAACCCAATACACTCTCTCATACTCAATTCCAATTACTCATTCAAATTACTACTTCAGCCAAACAAACTATTGCCAAAGCTTGGAAGTCTAAATCTCTAATTCTGGCTGAAACAAAACATAGAATTAATAGAGCACTTGTTTTTGATAAAATGACAGCTATAGCTGATAACAAGATCAATAAATTTCGAAAGATATGGCAACCATGGGTTAAACACTATTACCCTAATGACTTCGACCAATCTTTGTTATTACCTCATTAGAATGTATATAGAACATACAATATAATAATAAATTGTGTAACTCAGGAGCCAGAACACCACCACCTATACTCCCCTCTCTTTTCTTCTTCTTTTCTATATTATTTTTCTTTTTATATTCTTATTCCTTATAAGACATATATCCATGAGCAGAAAAAGTCTCATCGACTATTTGTTTATTTATTTATTACATTTCTATGTTATGATCACTTTGATGTATTCTTATAAATTGTATCATTCTTAAAGTAATAAGATGAGTTTGTATTTTCATGATGATACTATTTATCTTATACTAATTGTATATGAAATGCTCACGCTTCATATTTATATGTCCACTTCATCTCCGTATTTATTTATTTATTTTATGTACTACTTTTTTTTTATTTACTTATTTATTTACTCTGTTATATATGAAAAATTCAATAAACATATGTAACAAGAAGATATAATATATATATTATATTTTATTCTCTTCTGTTCTATTGTTTTTCTTTTTTTTTTTCTTTTTTCTCTTTTTTTTTACCACATCAGCGAACACCACCAACTGGCCTAATCAGCGTAATAATCATTTATTGTCGCCAACTTAGATTCACATCATTGTGGTTTTCTTTTCTTTTTGCTTACTTTTATCGACTATAAAAACAGTTATATACAGCTTTATTAAGTTTTCCACTAACAGATTTCTTATCCTACTTATTCTCAGCTGCTTAAACAGCCCCTCTCGAGCTGAACAGGTTATATACATCCTATTTCTCCCACCCCGGGATACCCTGGGTGGCACCAACACTCACAGTCCCGCGTATCTAAAAGACAAATAACACAGAAATATAAAAGGACAAAAAAAAAAGAAAAAAAAAGAGAAAAACCCATAGAAGAGAACTAAGAGAAGACCACCCAAAAGAAGCTGGGCTAATGGGGTCCCCACACCCATAGCCCCATATTAGGGCCAATAGTGAACAATTAAATATTTATGATAACCCACCCTCCTTCCCATTTCCCTACTCCTACCCCCCTCCCTTCCCATGCCCTTTCTATACAAAATCCTACCCATACACAAAGTTTAGTGTTTTCTATTGTTACCAACCTAAATTAATACACCAGCCGTCCTAAAATTCCTTCCTGTAGTCAACAGCTTCTATATTTCTCTAGTGCATATAAATCTGTTCTATTAACTTAAACCCTTACACTTCAAGCTTTCCCCTTAAGCAGGCTACCTTATCTATCCATGGCTTCCACATTTTGTCAAATTCCTGAAGATTTCCCCCTTTTTTTTTTTTTTTTCAAATATCAAATTTTATTGAAGGTTATAGTAATACAATATAGAGGAACATGGACATTCACAAACATTGTACAGTATATCCATTTGTGGTATTACACATGTGTTTTTTTTTTTTTTTTTTTTTCCATGGCTTGTCTAATGTTGGTTCCTATGGTAATGCAGGTATGCTTATATAAACGCTCATTCAGTTACTGAATAGGATAGGAGGAAAGAAAGGAAAGAAGGGAAAGAAGAAAATAAGCCTTCTAATTGGCGTTGTTACCTGGTCATGGTGGGTCCTCCCGGAGGTGCCACTGCTCCCAGACCCTGTTATGCGCCTCCAGCTTGTCCTGAATTCTAGCTGTCATTTTCTCCATCAGCTCTATATCTTTAATTCTAGAGTAAAGATCTTCAGCTGAGGGTGGAGAGGTACGTTTCCAGTTTAAGGCTATAAGACAGCGTGCTGCTGTGAGTATATGTCTTACTAATTTCTTATATGGTCTGCAAATTTTTAGTGGTGATAGACCTAATAGAAAGAATTTTGGAGTCGCTTGGACCTCTACTTCTAAGAGGCGAGAGAGGAGATGGCGAACCATCTCCCAGTACTGAGCTAGTATCGGACAGGTCCAATATATATGTATGAGAGTGCCTTTAGCGTCCTGACATCGCCAGCATTTATCTGAGCTATCTGGGAAAATTGTATGAAGTACATCTGGGGTCATGTACCAGAAGTAGAGAATCTTATATGAGTTTTCCTTATATAGTGTACACATTGAACTCTTCGCTGTCTGATTCCATATTGCCTGCCACTGCGCTAATGGAAGTTCTTCCCCAAGGATCTTCTCCCATCTGAGCATGTAATGGTGTTTACCCTGCTCTTCCAGATCGATGGTATTCAAAATCTTGTATATTTCTGATATTAGCCCTTTCTGTGAGCTACCTGCCATGATGGTAGTTTCAAACGGGGATGGAGGTGAAAATTGTAGATTTGGGGCTATAGTTAGTGCGTAATGTCGTATTTGTAGGTATCCGTAAAAAGCTTGTTTTGGGAGTTTGTGCTTGGCCTGCAGGTCCGAAAAAGATAGGAGCCTACGAGTTCTGGGATCTATTATGTTTCCAAAGTGGAACAGGTTCCTAGAGGACCAAGGGTATGACATCTGATGCGTGAGGCTATCTGGCACCTTGGGGTTGCAGACAAAAGATGTCAGGGTCGATTTTTCTGAGGTTAATTTGTGAGGTTGGGCTAATTTGCGCCAAATCCTCTTTAACATGGACATGGGACCCAGAAGGCGTTCTGGAGCTACTTCCGCGTTTGCATTCCATAATAAGTTGTTCGGGTGTATCGGGGGTAGCCATAATTTCTCGATCTCTGTCCACTTATTATATGATTTTTGAGTAAACCATGATGCCAGCGCTCTCAGCTGTGTGGCTTGGTAGTATTTAACGATATTGGGGAAGGCTAGACCCCCCTCACTGCGTGATGCCATCAACACTGTTTTGGAGATCCTGTGCTTTTTATAGTTCCAAACGAAGTGAAGTAAGTCTGATTGGAGCTTTTTCAATTGCTTAAGTGGTATAGGTATAGGGAGTGTTTGGAAAAGGTACAGTAGCTTCGGGAGAATAGTCATTTTAATAGATGCAATTCATCCTAGTAGGGATATATGGTGTTTTTTCCATTGATTTAATAGGGATCTAATGGTGCCAAAAAGAGGGGGAAAGCTAGCTAGGTATGTCCGGGCTGTTGTAGAGGTCTTTATAAAAGTCCGCAAATGTGTTTGCAATTTCTTCAGGGTGTGATAGTAACTGACCTAATTTGTTTTTAATCTGATTTGGGGTTTGCATATGGGATCTCTCCCTCAATTTGTTAGCCAACAGAGAGTGTGCTTTATTCCCCTTGTCATAAAACAATTGTTTCAACCTGGTTAGGGCTTTTTCCACTTGTCCCATAGCTAGATCACGAAGAGTGGCACGAAGTTTAATTATTTTCCTTAGATTTTCTATCGTGGGGCTGGTCTGGAGCCTATGTTCAAGTGTTTTAAGTTGGCTCTCTGCTTCTATTTTGGCAGCTGATGCGTCTTTTTTAAGTTTTGAGGAGATCGCTATACATTTACCCCTAAGAACCGCCTTGTGGGCTTCCCAAAGAGTAGGGAGTGACACTTCCTGATTGGAATTTTCTAGGAAATAAAGTTTAAGTGTAGAGTTTAGTTCGTCTAGGGCCGGTTGGTGTTGGAGAAGGAATGTATTTAGTCTCCAGTTGTAGGGTCTGCGGACGGGGGTGCCTAGGTCTAGCGTTAGTAAAATAGGGGCATGGTCTGACCAAGAGATAGGTCGTATTTGCGCTTTACGTGTCAGTTTTAAAGTAAAATTATTAAGGAAAAAGTAATCTATGCGTGTATGTGTACAGTGGGGAGCTGAGTAAAATGTGTATTGTCGGCCTCCAGGACATAGAGCCCTCCACGCATCAAAGAGCGCATATCGTCTGGTGATTTGTCTGAATAGTCTCGAGTCTCTGTGGACCCTAGGCGTTGGAGCGTGAGGGGCTAACGTCTGGCAGTCCGCCGTGGGTGACTGTACAAGATTAAAGTCACCTCCCAAAACAAGCACCTCAGGAGTAGACCTAAATATTCGGGATATTACCTTGGATAGAAAGCTATGTTGTTTAGTATTAGGGGTATATAGTGCACATAGCGTTATTTCTTGTGTTTGCCACGTTCCTCTCAAAATAATGAAGTGGCCGTTAGGGTCACAGTATTGAGACACGCATGTGAAGGGAGTTCCCTTCTTGAAAAGTATGGCCACTCCAGCTTTTTTACGACTACCCGAAGCTATATATATTTGGGGGTAATATTTGGATGCAAACGCGAATGAGCCTTCCCTGTCAAAATGGGTCTCCTGGACCATAATAATATCAGCTCCTGATTGTCTAAACTCCCTCAGTGCCAGATGTCTTTTCCTATTGGAGTTCAATCCGTGTACGTTTAGTGAAAGTACCTTAGTCATGGTGGCGGTTCAGTGTGTGCAGGTGTACGCTTACCTAGTGGCGGCTTGTCATGGTTCGAGATCCCAGGGTCAGGAAATGCACTCTCCGGGAGGAGACCAGGAAATTTCATGGACTTGGTCATGTACCAAAGAAGGTGGTTAGAAAGAGAGAGGAAGAGAGAAGACTGGGGAGAGAAGAGGCGAACAGTTAATACACAAAAATAAGAGAACATCAACCTCGTCAAACATCTTTGATAGGCCAACAGGCCTAGACTAGAGCGGACCTCCGCGTGAGCCTCCCCCCCCACCCCCGTTGGGGCGGTTGAAGAGGTCCACCCAGGAGCCCGCATCCCATCAACAATATTTTCCAGACCGCACACAGTCTAATACTGTGTGCCAGTAACTAGCTGAAATAAAATTGAAATAAGTGGGAACAAAAAATAAGGGGAGGGGGGTGATAATCGATGGCTTCTATGCCGATCTACTCAAAGCTCGTCTGAGTTTAGCCCTCACTGGTTAACTAAGGTTGGGCGTTAGGGATTATTCAAATGGGACAGTCCAGGATCTTTTCAAACAGGGTATTGGTAGGACAGTTCTATTCGCTGAGCCTAAATGCTTAAGTCCCCGTGTTGTTTGTTGTTGTGGTAGTAGTGGATCTGCGATCCTTGTACTTTGCGGACTTGCGTTGGGAGTCTGGATGTCTAGGTCGGTTAGGAGCAGGGATCTTTTGCCAGGTTGCAGGTGGCGGTGGGGGTGTAGCAACTATGTCCCATTCTGGTAGTTGTGGGATTGGTATTTCAAGAATGTCGCAGAATGTACGAAGGTCTTCTGGGTATCGTAGGACAGCGGATTTACCCTGATGTTTCGCTGTGAGGCTAAAAGGAAAGCCCCATCTGTAGATAATGGCTTCTTTCTGTAGTTGCTGTAGTAGAGGTTGACGAAGCCTCCGTTTTTGCAGTGTTATCCAGGACAGATCCGGGTAGATTTGAATCTGAGCTTCCATATAAGTTATTTTGCGTGCCAGACGTGCTTGTCTCATGATTTCCTCTTTGAGGGGATATGAGCTGATTCTGCAGATAACATCTCTGGGTTTAGGGGTGGCTCCCTTGGGTCTGAGTGCCCGATGGGCTCTGTCCATATCTATGTGTTTGGAGGGGGGTTCCCCAATGAGATTGTTGAAAATGGATTGCAAAATGGTCTGCAGGTCCTCTGCGTTTTCTGGTTTCGGGATGCCTCTCACCCGTATATTGTTACGGCGCCCCCTGTTGTCCAGGTCTTCTATGTGTCTCTGCATATCTCTTAGCATTGCTCTGTGGTCTGCTCCCTGTAGCTGTGTTCTATGGACCGCTAGTTTCGTTTCTTGTATTTCTTCTTCGGCCATTTCCATTCTGTCTGTCAGATGTTTAAGGCCTGTTTGGAGTACTTGAATTTCCGTGCGACATGTGGATTTCACATCCTCAATTAGTTGTCTGAAATCCTCTTTTGTAGGCATGGCTTGCAGATATGTATGCCATGGTTGAGGCATATGTGGGGGTACATATGAGTCTCTTGCAGGGCTGCAGTAGTGGCGAGGGGGGGATGATACACGTGGTGGGGAGTGTAGGATTAAAGCACCTGCTGCATGGTTGATTTGCACTCCAGTTGCTGGGGGGTCCCATGGGTCTATGTATGCCCCTCTCTGTTGCTGCTGCATTGGGGGTCTAGAACTAGAGTCCTCTGCTGGGTGGGGGAGAGGGGCACTTGCTTTCTGTGCGTAGGATGGTATTGAGGGGGATGGCCGCCTGGGTGCACTAAGGTCTCTGGAGCGAGACATTCTTTGCGATTTGGGAGGGGGGGATGCGGCATCCACTGCCCATGATCTCTCATTGGGGTCATCAGGGGATCGGTGTAAGCCGGCCTGCAGACCTGCAGGAGTTGGCAGAGGGGGGAAGTCCTGGGAGATGTCTGAGGAATCAGTGAAGACTGTCTCTGGGGTCTGAGAGAGCGGCTCCGGAGCCGTTCTCAGGAGTCTCGGGAACGCCGCCGAGCACTGAGTGTAGTGCGGGGGGGAGGCGGGCGGCATGGCGGACCGAGTCTGTTCAGTGGGGGAGTGTGGTTGGCGGTGGGGACTCATCGTTCCCATGTCCGTGATGGATGCCCGGGGGTACTCTCTGGTCTGCTGAAGTCCCTCCAAGAGCTGCTGCTCAGGATGGTCCGATCGTGGGGACTGGGCGGGACTCCTTGATGTGCGGGCTGGAGTGTCCGGCGCCATATTGGCCTCGTCTCCCTGGGACATTCCGGGCTGTGTGAAGTAGGAACGGAGGTCCGTGGAAGCCCCTGGAGGTGGCAGGGACGATCCTCTAGGCTTGGAGGATCTGGTGGTCCTGGATTTGCCCATGTATTTGCGGTCAAAGTCACCCAAAATACGCCGTTTTCGCTGTGGGCTGAGAGAGCTGAGGGATTAGGCTGCCATCAGGGTCGGCTTCCGGTCACGCCCCCTCCCCTTTTAATATACTCCAATCTCTCCCTGCCAATAGTGTACCTATCCAATCATTCACTGTCGGGGGGTCCTTTGATTGCCACCTTAGCATTATCATTTTCCTAGCCTGGAATAAACCTCTCAGGATTGCCTGAGTGGTACACCTCCTCTCCCCCTCTACCCTTCTGTATCCCAGAATACATTCCACAACTTCCCTCTCTACTGACGTACCGTATATATCTCCCAGACTGCTAAACATTCCCTCCCAGTATCGAAACAACCTGGGACATCTCCAAATTAGATGGATGAGATCCCCAGACTCCTAGCACATAGGACAACCATCATTAGGCCTTCTACCAAACCTAAAGAGCCGTTTTGGAGTATAATAGGCCCTATTAAGCAGCATCAGATGAGATATCTTCTGCGAAGGGGAGACTGACACCAGGGGCGCCATCTCAAATATTCTCCTCCATTGTTCCTTAGAAATTGCCCCCAGTTCCTCTTCCCATTTGGCTCTTACCTTCTGAAGTATCCCTATTCTATTCTCTGAGTTGCTTAGTTGATCATAAATTTTAGTTATCAGCCCCTTAGTGGGTACTACTTGTAGTAACTGACGAGTAGGGATGAGCCGAACACCCCCCTGTTCGGTTCACACCAGAACATGCGAACAGGAAAAAAGTTTGTTCGAACACGCGAACACCGTTAAAGTCTATGGGACACGAACATGAATAATCAAAAGTGCTAATTTTAAAGGCTAATATGCAAGTTATTGTCATAAAAAAGTGTTTGGGGACCTGGGTCCTGCCCCAGGGGACATGGATCAATGCAAAAAAAAGTTTTAAAAACGGCCGTTTTTTCAGGAGCAGTGATTTTAATAATGCTTAAAGTCAAACAATAAGAGTGTAATATCCCTTTAAATTTCGTACCTGGGGGGTGTCTATAGTATGCCTGTAAAGGGGCGCATGTTTCCCGTGTTTAGAACAGTCTGACAGCAAAATGACATTTTGAAGGAAAAAACTCATTTAAAACTACCCGCGGCTATTGCATTGCCGACAATACACATAGAAGTTCATTGATAAAAATGGCATGGGAATTCCCCAAAGGGGAACCCCGAACCAAAATAGAAAAAAAAATGATGTGGGAGTCCCCCTAAATTCCATACCAGGCCCTTCAGGTCTAGTATGGATATTAAGGGGAACCCCGGCCAAAATTGAAAAAAAAAAATGACGTGGGGTTCCCCCTAAATTCCATACCAGACCCTTCAGGTCTGGTATGGATTTTAAGGGGAACCCCGCGCCAAAAAAAAAAAAAAAACGGCGTGGGGTCCCCCCAAAAATCCATACCAGGCCCTTATCCGAGCACGCAACCTGGCAGGCCACAGGAAAAGAGGGGGGACGAGAGTGCGGCCCCCCCTCCTGAACCGTACCAGGCCACATGCCCTCAACATTGGGAGGGTGCTTTGGGGTAGCCCCCCAAAACACCTTGTCCCCATGTTGATGAGGACAAGGGCCTCATCCCCACAACCCTGGCCGGTGGTTGTGGGGGTCTGCGGGCGGGGGGCTTATCGGAATCTGGAAGCCCCCTTTAACAAGGGGACCCCCAGATCCCGGCCCCCCCGCTGTGTGAAATGGTAAGGGGGTACTTACCCCTACCATTTCACTAAAAAACTGTCAAAAATGTTAAAAATGACAAGAGACAGTTTTTGACAATTCCTTTTTATAAATGCTTCTTCTTTCTTCTATCTTCCTTCATCTTCTGGTTCTTCTGGTTCTTCTGGTTCTTCCTCCGGTGTTCTCGTCCAGCATCTCCTCCGCGGCGTCTTCTATCTTCTTCTCCTCGGGCCGTTCCGCACCCATGGCATGGGGGGGAGGCTCCCACTCTTCTCTTCTTCTTTTCTTCTCTTCTTCTCTTCTTCTCTTCTTCATTTTCTTCTCCGGGCCGCTGCGCATCCATGCTGGCATGGAGGGAGGCTCCCGCTGTGTGACGGCGCTCCTCGTCTGACAGTTCTTAAATAACAGGGGGCGGTGACTTGACGGGACTTCCCTGTGACGTCACGGGGAATGCCACAGGGAAGTCCCGTCATGTCCCGTGCGTCAGAGGGGGGCGGGGTCACCGGGTGGCCCCGTCCCCCGTTATTTAAGAACTGTCAGACGAGGA
Source organism: Lithobates septentrionalis (assembly GCA_037952835.1). Classification (NCBI taxonomy): domain Eukaryota; kingdom Metazoa; phylum Chordata; class Amphibia; order Anura; family Ranidae; genus Lithobates; species Lithobates septentrionalis. The sequence goes on along the minus strand of JBBDGP010001126.1, from coordinate 2,810,483 downwards.
GCGCCGCCACACAGCGGGAGCCTCCCTCCATGCCAGCATGGGTGCGGAGCGGCCCGGAGAAGAAAATGAAGAAGAGAAGAAGAGAAGAAAAGAAGAAGAGAAGAGCGGGAGCCTCCCCCCCATGCCATGGGTGCGGAGCGGCCCGAGGAGAAGAAGATAGAAGACGCCGCGGAGGAGATGCTGGACGAGAACGCCGGAGGAAGAACCAGAAGAGCCAGAAGAACCAGAAGAAGTAGAAGATGAAGGAAGATAGAAGAAAGAAGAAGCATTTAAATAAAGGAATTGTCAAAAACTGTCTCTTGTCATTTTTAACATTTTTGACAGTTTTTTAGTGAAATGGTAGGGGTAAGTACCCCCTTACCATTTCACACAGGGGGGGGCGGGATCTGGGGGTCCCCTTGTTAAAGGGGGCTTCCAGATTCCGATAAGCCCCCCGCCCGCAGACCCCCACAACCACCGGCCAGGGTTGTGGGGATGAGGCCCTTGTCCTCATCAACATGGGGACAAGGTGTTTTGGGGGGCTACCCCAAAGCACCCTCCCAATGTTGAGGGCATGTGGCCTGGTACGGTTCAGGAGGGGGGGGCGCACTCTCGCCCCCCCCTCTTTTCGTGTGGCCTGCCAGGTTGCATGCTCGGATAAGGGTCTGGTATGGATTTTTGGGGGGACCCCACGCCGTTTTTTTTGTTTTTTGGCGCAGGGTTCCCCTTAAAATCCATATCAGACCTGAAGGGTCTGGTATGGAATTTAGGGGGAACCCCACGTCATTTTTAAAAAAAAAAATTGTCCGGGGTTCCCCTTAATATCCATATCAGACCTGAAGGGCCTGGTATGGAATTTAGGGGGACTCCCATGTCATTTTTTTAAAAAAATTTTGGTTCGGGGTTCCCCTTTGGGGAATTCCCATGCCGTTTTTATCAATGAATTTCTATGTGTATTGTCGGCAATGCAATAGCCGCGGGTAGTTTTAAATGAGTTTTTTCCTTCAAAATGTCATTTTGCTGTCAGACTGTTCTAAACACAGGAAACATGCGCCCCTTTACAGGCATACTATAGACACCCCCCAGGTACGAAATTTTAAGGGATATTACACTTTTATTGTTTGACTTTAAGCATTATTAAAATCACTGCTCCTGAAAAAACGGCCGTTTTTAAAACTTTTTTTTGCATTGATCCATGTCCCCTGGGGCAGGACCCAGGTCCCCAAACACTTTTTATGACAATAACTTGCATATTAGCCTTTAAAATTAGCACAGTTCAGTGGCATTCGAATTTGCCGCGAACACCCCAAATTGTTCGCTGTTCGGCGAACTTGCGAACAGCCAATGTTCGAGTCGAACATGAGTTCGACTAGAACTCGAAGCTCATCCCTACTGACGAGCAAGGGGCATTTCCACCCAACCCGGGGCTGATCACCAAATTGAGCCCTAAGGGCATGTTCTATCTGCCGGTAGAGGAACAGGGAGCTCTGAGGAATCTCAAATTCCCTAATCAACTCGGGAAATTCTTTAAGAGTATTACCTGAGTAAAGCTGTCTTAACTTTTTAATGCCTCTGGCCTCCCACCCTCTACTCTTTCCGATTTTTAGAATTTCCTGTAGATTCTGATTATTCCAGATAGGGGTGTAATCTGTGAATCTCTCGCACCCCATTAATTTCTTAACAGACTTCCAAAGCTTGATTAGCAACCTAATTGTTGGGAATTCATGGTAAAACATATCCGCCTCCAATGCCTCGATAAGCGTATTATGCCGAGCACTTAACAGAATTAACCTGCCATTCGGAGTGCCACCCTCTGGGATTCCACAGCCCATTAAGTGCTGTAGTTGGGATGCGATGAAATAATGCTCCAGGTGGGGAAGAGCAAATCCCCCCTCTTTAGAGGGAAGCTGGAGAACTTGCAGCAGTATCCTGGCCTGCCCACCTTTCCATATCAAATCCCTAAAAAGGGTCTCTATTTTCCTAAACCAGTTCTTACTGATCCAAACTGGGGAGTTATGCAGCATGTACAGCAGCTGAGGCATCCAGATCATTTTTATCAGGCTGCATCTTCCTGCTACTGATAAGGGGAGGCATCTCCAAATGCTTATCTTTTGTTTAAATTTATCCAAAAGAGGTACTAAGTTCTTACTAGTATATTGGTTGGCGTCCTTCGTTAGGACAATTCCCAAGTACTTCAGTGCTTCCACAATTGCCACCTGGGGTAGTCCAGGTACAGTTGGTACTCCTAAGGGGTCTAGCGGTAAAAGCTCGGATTTCTCCTAATTTATTTCCAAGCCGGAACTGAACTCTTACTATCATCTAAAAATAACAGAATATCGTCTGCGTATAGTGCAATTCTTTCCTCCATCGACCCCCTCTGGAATCCCTTTATCTCATGGCTCACTCTAATGGACATAGCCAGGGGCTCCATTACCAGAGCAAATAGCAAGGGGGACAGAGGACACTCCTGTCTTGTCCCCCTCTATAACACAAACCATTCTGAGAACTCATTGTTTATTTTTACTCTTGCCTTAGGGCTGTTATAAAGCATCTTAACCGCCTCACGCCGATGTACGTCGGCAAGGTGGCACGGACAGACAAAATCACGTACATGTACGTGATTTGCCTTCCGCGGGTGGGGGGTCCGATCGGACCCCCCCGGTGCCCGAGACGGTCGTCTTTTGTCCAGCGGCGTTCAGAGGTGAGGGGGAGACCATCCATTCGTGGCCCCCCCCTTGCGATCGCCGCCGGCCAATCGAATCATTCCTTTGCTGCTGTATGCTAAACAGCAGCAAAGGAAATTATGTCATCTCTCCTCGGCTCGGTAATTTCCGTTCCGGCCCGAGGAGAGAAGACATGTGAGTGAGTGCACAACACTACACACACACAGTAGAACATGCCAGGCACACAAAACACCCTGATCCCACCCCCCGATCGCCCCCCGATCCCCCCCGATCACCCCCCCGTCACAAACTGACACCAAGCAGTTTTTTTTTTTTTTTTTTTTTCTGATTACTGCATAGTGTCAGTTTGTGACAGTTACAGTGTTGGGACAGTTACTGTTACCCCCCTTTAGGTCTAGGGTACCCCCCTAACCCCCCCCTAATAAAGTTTTAACCCCTTGATCACCCCCTGTCACCAGTGTCGCTAAGCGATCATTTTTCTGATCGCTGTATTAGTGTCGCTGGTGACGCTAGTTAGGGAGGTAAATATTTAGGTTCACCGTCAGCGTTTTATAGCGTCAAGGACCCCCATATACTACCGAATAAATGTTTTAACCCCTTGATGGCCCCCTAGTTAACCCTTTCACCACTGATCACCGTATAAGTGTTACGGGTGACGCTGGTTAGTTCGTTTATTTTTTATAGTGTCAGGGCACCCGCCGTTTATTACCGAATAAAGGTTTAGCCCCCTGATCGCCCGGCGGTGATATGCGTCGCCCCAGGCAGCGTCAGATTAGCGCCAGTACCGCTAACACCCACGCACGCAGCATACGCCTCCCTTAGTGGTATAGTATCTGTACGGATCAATATCTGATCCGTTCAGATCTATACTAGCGTCCCCAGCAGTTTAGGGTTCCCAAAAATGCAGTGTTAGCGGGATCAGCCCAGATACCTGCTAGCACCTGCGTTTTGCCCCTCCGCCCAGCCCACCCAAGTGCAGTATCGATCGATCACTGTCACTTACAAAACACTAAACGCATAACTGCAGCGTTCGCAGAGTCAGGCCTGATCCCTGCGATCGCTAACAGTTTTTTTGGTAGTATTTTGGTGAACTGGCAAGCACCAGCCCCAGGCAGCGTCAGGTTAGCGCCAGTACCGCTAACACCCACGCACGCAGCATACGCCTCCCTTAGTGGTATAGTATCTGTACAGATCAATATCTGATCCGATCAGATCTATACTAGCGTCCCCAGCAGTTTAGGGTTCCCAAAAACGCAGTGTTAGCGGAATCAGCCCAGATACCTGCTAGCACCTGCGTTTTTTCCCCTCCGCCCGGCCCAGCCCAGCCCACCCAAGTGCAGTATCGATCGATCACTGACACTTACAAAACACTAAATGCATAACTGCAGCGTTCGCAGAGTCAGGCCTGATCCCTGCGATCGCTAACAGTTTTTTTGGTAGTATTTTGGTGAACTGGCAAGCACCAGCCCCAGGCAGCGTCAGGTTAGCGCCAGTAGCGCTAACACCCATGCACGCAGCATACACCTCCCTTAGTGGTATAGTATCTGAACGGATCAATATCTGATCCGATCAGATCTATACTAGTGTCCCCAGCAGTTTAGGGTTCCCAAAAACGCAGTGTTAGCGGGATCAGCACAGATACCTGCTAGCACCTGCGTTTTGCCCCTCCGCCCGGCCCAGCCCAGCCCACCCAAGTGCAGTATCGATCGATCACTGTCACTTACAAAAGACTAAACGCATAACTGCAGCGTTCGCAGAGTCAGGCCTGATCCCTGCGATCGCTAACAGTTTTTTTGGTAGCGTTTTGGTGAACTGGCAAGCGCCAGCGGCCTAGTACACCCTGGTCGTAGTCAAACCAGCACTGTAGTAACACTTGGTGACGTGGCGAGTCCCATAAGTGCAGTTCAAGCTGGTGAGGTGGCAAGCACAAGTAGTGTCCCGCTGCCACCAAAAAGACAAACACAGGCCCGTCGTGCCCATAATGCCCTTCCTGCTGCATTCGCCAATCCTAATTGGGAACCCACCGCTTCTGCAGCGCCCGTACTTCTCCCATTCACATCCCCAACCAAATTCAGTCGGCTGCATGAGAGGCATTTTCTTTATGTCCTCCCGAGTACCCCTACCCAGCGAACCCCCCCAAAAAAGATGTTGTATCTGCAGCAAGCGTGGATATAGGCATGACACCCACTATTATTGTCCCTCCTGTCCTGACAATCCTGGTCTTTGCATTGGTGAATGTTTTGAACGCTACTATGCACTAGTTGAGTATTAGCGTAGGGTACAGCATTGCACAGACTAGGCACACTTTCACAGGGTCTCCCAAGATGCCATCGCATTTTGAGAGACCCGAACCTGGAACCGATTACAGTTATAAAAGTTAGTTACAAAAAAAGTGTAAAAAAATATATATATATATATATATAAAATAAAAAAAAATAGTTGTCGTTTTATTGTTCTCTCTCTCTCTATTGTTCTGCTCTTTTTTACTGTATTCTATTCTGCAATGTTTTATTGTTATTATGTTTTATCATGTTTGCTTTTCAGGTATGCAATTTTTTATACTTTACCGTTTACTGTGCTTTATTGTTAACCATTTTTTGTCTTCAGGTACGCCATTCACAACTTTGAGTGGTTATACCAGAATGATGCCTGCAGGTTTAGGTATCATCTTGGTATCATTCTTTTCAGCCAGTGGTCGGCTTTCATGTAAAAGCAATCCTAGCGGCTAATTAGCCTCTAGACTGCTTTTACAAGCCGTGGGAGGGAATGCCCCCCCACCGTCTTCTGTGTTTTTCTCTGGCTCTCCTGTCTCAACAGGGAACCTGAAAATGCAGCCGGTGATTCAGCCAGATGACCATAGAGCTGATCAGAGACCAGAGTGGCTCCAAACATCTCTATGGCCTAAGAAACCGGAAGCTACGAGCATTTTATGACTTAGATTTCGCCGGATGTAAATAGCGCCATCGGGAAATTGGGGAAGCATTTTATCACACCGATCTTGGTGTGGTCAGATGCTTTGAGGGCAGAGGAGAGATCTAGGGTCTAATAGACCCCAATTTTTTCAAAAAAAGAGTACCTGTCACTACCTATTGCTATCATAGGGGATATTTACATTCCCCGAGATAACAATAAAAATGATTAAAAAAAAAAATGAAAGGAACAGTTTAAAAATAAGATAAAAAAGCAAAAAAAAATAAAGAAAAAAAAAAGCACCCCTGTCGCCCCCTGCTCTCGCGCTAAGGCGAACGCAAGCGGCGGTCTGTCGTCAAACGTAAACAGCAATTGCACCATGCATGTGAGATATCACCGTGAAGGTTAGATCGAGGGCAGTAATTTTTGCAGTAGACCTCCTCTGTAAATCTAAAGTGGTAACCTGTAAATGCTTTTAAAGGCTTTTAAAAATGTATTTATTTTGTTGCCACTGCACGTTTGTGCGCAATTGTAAAGCATGTCATGTTTGGTATCCATGTACTCGGCCTAAGATCATCTTTTTTATTTCATCAAACATTTGGGCAATATAGTGTGTTTTAGTGCATTAAAATTTAAAAAAGTGCGTTTTTTCCCCAAAAAATGCGTTTGAAAAATCGCTGCGCAAATACTGTGTGAAAAAAAAATGAAACACCCACCATTTTAATCTGTAGGGCATTTGCTTTAAAAAAAAATATAATGTTTGGGGGTTCAAAGTAATTTTCTTGCAAAAAAAAAATAACTTTTTCATGTAAACAATAAGTGTCAGAAAGGGCTCTGTCTTCAAGTGGTTAGAAGAGTGGGTGATGTGTGACATAAGCTTCTAAATGTTGTGCATAAAATGCCAAGACAGTTCAAAACCCCCCCAAATGACCCCATTTTGGAAAGTAGACACCCCAAGCTATTTGCTGAGAGGCATGTCGAGTCCATGGAATATTTTATATTGCGACACAAGTTGCGGGAAAGAGACAAATTTTTTTTTTTTTTGCACAAAATTGTCACTAAATGATATATTGCTCAAACATGCCATGGGAATATGTGAAATTACACCCCAAAATACATTCTGCTGCTTCTCCTGAGTACGGGGATAGCACATGTGTGAGACTTTTTGGGAGCCTAGCTACGTACGGAACCCCGAAAACCAAGCACCGCCTTCAGGCTTTCTAAGGGCGTGAATTTTTGATTTCTCTCTTGACTGCCTATCACAGTTTCGGAGGCCATGGAATGCCCAGGTGGCACAACCCCCCCCCAAATGACCCCATTTTGGAAAGTAGACACCCAAAGCTATTTGCTGAGAGGTATAGTGAGTATTTTGCAGACCTCACTTTTTGTCACAAAGTTTTGAAAATTGAAAAAAGAAAAAAAAAAAGTTTTTTCTTGTCTTTCTTCATTTTCAAAAACAAATGAGAGCTGCAAAATACTCACCATGCCTCTCAGCAAATAGCTTGGGGTGTCTACTTTCCAAAATGGGGTCATTTGGGGTGGTTTTGTGCCACCTGGGCATTCCATGGCCTCCTAAACTGTGATAGGCAGTGAAGAGTGAAATCAAAAATTTTCACCCTTAGAAATCCTGAAGGCGGTGATTGGTTTTCGGGGTCCCGTGCACGGCTAGGCTCCCAAAAAGTCCCACACATGTGGTATCCCCGTACTCAGGAGAAGTAGCTAAATGTATTTTGGGGTGCAATTCCACATATGCCCATGGCCTGTGTGAGCAATATATCATTTAGTGACAACTTTGTGCAAAAAAAAAAAAAAAATGTGTCACTTTCCCGCAACTTGTGTCAAAATATAAAATATTCCATGGACTCAATATGCCTCTCAGCAAATAGCTTGGGGTGTCTACTTTCCAAAATGGGGTCATTTGGGGGGGGGTTTGTGCCACCTGGGCATTCCATGGCCTCCGAAACTGTGATAGGCAGTGAAGAGTGAAATCAAAAATGTACGCCCTTAGAAATCCTGAAGGCGGTGATTGGTTTTCAGGGCCCCGTACGCGGCTAGGCTCCCAAAAAGTCCCACACATGTGGTATCCCCATACTCAGGAGAAGCAGCAGAATGTATTTTGGGGTGCAATTCCACATAGGCCCATGGCCTGTGTGAGCAATATATCATTTAGTGACAACTTTTTGTAAATATTTTTTTTTTTTGTCATTATTCAATCACTTGGGACAAAAAAAATAAATATTCAATGGGTTCAACATGCCTCTCAGCAATTTCTTTGGGGTGTCTACTTTCCAAAATGGGGTCATTTGGGGGGGTTTGTACTGCCCTGCCATTTTAGCACCTCAAGAAATGACATAGGCAGTCATAAACTAAAAGCTGTGTAAATTACAGAAAATGTACCCTAGTTTGTAGACGCTATAACTTTTGCGCAAACCAATAAATATACGCTTATTGACATTTTTTTTACCAAAGATATGTGGCCGAATACATTTTGGCCTAAATGTATGACTAAAATTGGGTTTATTGGATTTTTTTTATAACAAAAAGTAGAAAATATCATTTTTTTTCAAAATTTTCGGTCTTTTTCCGTTTATAGCGCAAAAAATAAAAACCGCAGAGGTGATCAAATACCATCAAAAGAAAGCTCTATTTGTGGGGAGAAAAGGACGCAAATTTTGTTTGGGTACAGCATTGCATGACCGCGCAATTAGCAGTTAAAGCAATGCAGTGCCAAATTGGAAAAAGACCTCTGGTCCTTAGGCAGCATAATGGTCCGGGGCTCAAGTGGTTAATCCATCCAATAAATGATGGACCAAAACCAAACTTTTCCAACACATACTACATGTAGTCCCACTCCACACTATCGAAAGCTTTGGAAATATCTAGGGTCAACAAGGCTCTTGAACTCTCATTTTCCATAGGAGACTGTAAGTTCAAGAAGGCCCGTCTAATGTTTAGGCTTGTAGATCTATTGGGCATAAATCCCGCCTGGTCCTCATGTATTAATTTATGTATGACTCTGCTAAATCTGGCAGCAAGGACCTTGGCCAGAATTTTAGCATCTGTACAAATTAGGGAAATTGGCCTAAAAGCAGACACGTCAAGGGGGTGTTTCCCCTCTTTCTGCAGGACTATGATTGTTGCTTCTAGCATTGATGCAGGCAGACACCCCCCTCATATGCATCCCCCAGAGCCTTCAGTAATTCAGGGACTAACACCTCCCCAAAATGCCTGTAGGCCTCAATTGGTATTCCATCGGGGCCTGGCGATTTAAGACATGCCATGCTTTTAATTGCTTGTTGTAATTCTGTAGTTGTTATTGGGGATTCCAGCCAATCCCTTTCCTCCTGCGATAGGGTCGGAATTGATAGCTTCCCCAAGAAGTCCTCCATCCCTATCTCTTTATTTTTTTCTGAGAGGTGTACAACTTTTTATAGTAGTCTCTAAAGGTTTGCACTATTTTTGGGGAACTTGAAAGATTCTCTCCATCTTGCGCTCTAATAGCGAGGACTGTTGATGGGGCCTTATTGGATTTCACCAACTGGGCTAACACTCTTCCCACTCTCTCACCCTCCACCAAGGATACCTGACACTGAAGGAGCCGCCTGGTCTCAGCCTTCTGCATAGTAATCTGTTTATAGCCCCCGTTGTTTCTCTTGCCAAATCTTTTCCTTTTCAGGGGTTGGATCTCTTATAAAGTTGTTTTCAGCCTCCATTGCATCCCTTAATGTGTTCTCTACCTCCCGCTTCTCTTCTTTGTTAAATTTGGCCATCTGCTGTATTAAAACCCCCCTAAGGAAGGCTTTGCAAGCGTCCCAGAGTACGACAGGTGTCACTGTTCCCCGGTTGAAGCCTACAAATTCCCTCAGTGCAGATAGAATTCCATTCCCCTTCCTAATTGCCTCGAACCAATGCGGGCTTATTCTCCATTCCTTCCGTGGACTATGTCCCCCTTCCTTCAGTAAGATTACCATGGGAGAATGGTCTGAGACCCCTCTTGGCCCATACGTAATGTTACTTATTAGCTGAAATGTTCTATCATTCCCCAGGGCCATGTCTATCCTCGAGAGGGTTAAGTCTATCCTCGAGAGGGTTAAGTGTGACGCTGAGCTACATGAGTATTGAAGCACCCCCGGGTTCCGCACCCGCCATAGGTCCACCAGCCCCACTTCGTCTATGAACTGACTCAGACGACTCTTAGCGGTATATTCCGTGAAGATTCTCATCGGGAAGCGGTCCAACTTTCTGTCTAGAACCTCATTAAAGTCTCCCATTACTATGATAGGGACTTCCTTTTTATCTATCAGGAATTCATTCAACTTAAGCATGACATCTAGATTAAAAGGGGGGGATGTTTATGTTTGCCAGTACATACATGACGCTATTGATAGAGCAGAATAAAAATATGTATCGACCCATTTCATCAATCCTGGCTTGCCTGCAGGAAAATTTAACCCCAGTTCTCACCAAGATACTCACCCCTCTACTATAAGAAGAGTGAACCGCATGATATTGGTGTTGAAATTTATGCATCTGTAAAGATTGTATTGTATCCCTGGTGAGATGGGTTTCCTGCAGGCAGACCAGGTCTACCCCATAACTCTCCAGCACAGAGAGCACAGCCAGTTTTTTAAGGGTGGTCCCTAATCCTCTAATGCGGATTTTTCGACCGGACTCAATTTAGACGGATTGATTTAAAACATGTTTCAAATCTAAGTCCGTCCAACTTTTGAGAAAACAAAGTCCGCTGGAGCCCACACACGATCGATCGAATTGTCTGACGAAATCCCGTCCACCGGGCAAAGTCTGCCGTAAAGTCCGCTCGTGTGTACACGGCATAACATTCCAGGAACCAACTTTCACCATTTCAGCCTGCATCCGACACTATTTAAGGAGATATGGTGGAGGATCAGGAAGTAGCCCATACAAAACCCACTGCCAGGACTTAACTTAATTACTATTAAGTGTGTTTTACACCGTGCGCACCACATATAGAAACCAAAAAGAAAGGAAGAAAAAGGAAAAAAAACAAAACGTAATAATTCCAGCTTAATATAATCGTGAACTTTAAACATGTGTATAAATACTCAAAAGAGCCAGTTTCCTGTCATTGTGTCTAGGTGTATATCTAAATGTGAATCCCTGGTTCCAGCCCGGGTGTTTACCACTAGTGTATAGATTTTCTGTGTAGGTTTTTTCAAGCAAACTACCCCTCCCATCCCCCCTACCCCCCTTCCCCCTCCCCTCCCTCCTCCACCTCCCCTCCCACCTCCCCACCACCTACCTAGGTGAACCCCCTGGGGGTTAACCGTGACCATTACCCATCTAGCTCCAGCTACTACCATCCACTTCATCCCATGCTCCTTCCCCATTCACTTCTCCTCTCCAACACCTGTGCAGCCCTCCTCCCCCCACCCCCCACCCACATATCAAAGAAATTACCTAAGCCATCTATGACTCCCAAACCCCTTACACTGGATTTGTAAAATTTTCTCTATTCTCCTCCAACCACTTCTCCACTCCAAGAGGGGAATCAAAAAACAAAGTTCCCCCCAAAGCTGATACAGGTAATTTTGCCGGATACAGAAGGGCATAAGGGAGATTAAATTTTTGTAAGGTGCGCTTTGATTGGATGAACTCTGCCCTTCTTTTCTGCAAGTCCGGTGAAAAGTCGGCATAAAAAGAGACTCTAGCCTCCTTGAAAAAAATAGTCCCTGCCTCTCTAATTTTCCGAAGCAGTACTACTTTGTCTCTATAGTTAAGAAACCTTATGAGCAGAGGTCTGGGAAATCCCCCTGCTGGAGGAGCTCTGAAGGGCACCCTATGGGACCTTATAACTGAAAAAGAAGTAGAAAATGATTCTCTCCCAAATAAATCCACCAGCCACTTTTCAATAAATTCAGTCGGGTCAGAACCCTCGCTTTTTTCCGGGAGTCCCACCAATCTCACATTATCCCTTCGGCTCCTGTTCTCCATTTCATCTAATTTGGAAGCTTGTTTGGATAACTGCTCCTTCAGTAGTTTCATTTCTTTGATCAGGGGATATACATCGTCCTCCAGCAGGCCTACTCTTTCTTCCAGGGCTGTTGTTCTCTCAGCGGTTTTCTGAAGGTCTTGCCTGACCTGACCAATCTGGTCACAGAGTTCCTTAAGCGAGGAGTTACACACCCCTACTGCCATTCTATTGTTTTTCTAGTCTATTCTATTTCTATTATTTTCTATTCAAATTCGAATTCACTCTATACGAAATTCGAATTTCAGAAGCCATCTTCTGAAATTTGAATTTCGTATAGAATGAATTAAAATTCGAATAGAAAAGTTTAGAATAGAATAAAAAAGAATAGCATAGAAAAACAATGAAACAGAATAGAAAAAAATATAATATATATATATTATATTTTATTCTCTTCTGTTCTATTGTTTTTCTAGTCTATTCTATTTCTATTATTTTCTATTCTAATCTTTTCTATTCAAATTCGAATTCATTCTATACGAAATTCTAATTTTAGAAGCCATCTTCCGAAATTCGCATAGAATTAATTCAAATTTGAATAGAAAAGTTTAGAATAGAATAGAAAAGAATAGCAGAGAAAAACAATGGAACAGAATAGAAAAAAAATATAATATATATATAACCATCTTCCGAAATTGGAATTTGGTACAGAATGAATTCAAATTCGAATAGAAAAGATTAGAATATATTATATTTTTTTCTATTCTGTTCTATTGTTTTTCTATGCTATTCGTTTATATTTTCTATTCTATCCTAATCTTTTCTATTGGAATTCGATTTCATTCTATACGAATTTCAAATTTCGCAAAATGGTTATATATAGTTTACTTTTTCAAATTCAGTTAATGTTTTTTTCGAATGCGGCAGAGTTTTTTCAAATTTTATAGTTTTTTTCGAATGTGGTAGAATTTTTTCGAAATTGATAGTTTTTTCTAATGTGGTAGAATTTTTTCGAATTTGAAAGGTTTTTTTCGAATGTGGTAGAATTTTTTCGAATTTCATAGTTTTTTGCGAATGTGGTAGAATTTTTTCGAATTTGACAGTTTTTTTTCGAATGTGGTAGAATTTTTTCGAATTTGATAGTTTTTTCGAATACGGTCTAATTTTTTTCGAATGCGGTCGAATTTTTTCGAATCCGAATCCGAAACAAAACGAATTCCGAAAACGAATGTAACGAATGCAACAAATTTAACCAAACGAATTTAGTTAAATAACGAATCGAAACTAAACTAAACTAAACAATTTTTTTCATCCTGCACATGTCTAGGACAGAGTGGTTCAGCAACAGACACATTGCACATATTCAAATAAGATTGTGGCACTACATCTTTAACCAGAGAAGGGTGCAATACCACACTCTCACCACCTTGCTCTTGTGGCGCTTCATTAAACGCATGAACGCTTTCATACCTGTCATTGCCAGACTGCATTAACCCATTTCCACCATGGGTGTTTTCAAACATTTCAGTTTTAACCTTTAACATCCTGATATCACCATGTTCAGGTACTCTCATCCCTCAGAGCGGCACCATAGCTGTCCCAGGCAACCTCCGGCTCTAAAACGCAGAGCTCCCTGGGGGTTTCTAGGGACACCTCTGTGGTCTTCTTCACAGTTGCTAGGGGAGATAGCACATCTTTAACCCCATTCACAGCAATGTTTTTATCTCTAGTGAGCTGCACTAGCCCATTAGCAACTGGACCATTCACTTTAGCCAACTCCAGTGTGCACAGCCAATCTCCTTCATGCATTTAACAGCAACAGTCTTACCCATCACTGTAACAGGGATTACCATGTTCACTTGAGTACGCAGTCTATCCTTTGTTGCACTTTCACTGGCCAACTCTCCCTGGTGGCCACGAGATGAAATTGCAGCAGCCATTTCGGTCTCCTTAGCACCCCTTGCAGGCACAACAGGCACTTCCTCATTGTTGCCAGGGGTGACTGTAAACATTTTTAAACCGGAACCTGGGCTTGCAGAAAAAGACTTTTGACCAGTAGCACTCTCCATGCCCCAGTTGGTCACATTCCAGGCATGGTACATTTCTGCACATATCTTTAGTGGGTCGCTGCTCCACATCTCCAATGTAGCTCCTCCTTCCGTTTAACACTCGATCTGTCGGTGCTAAGGGAGATGACACTCTTTTAGCTGTACTTTGCTGACTCTCCCAAACGCAGCGACTTTGCGCTCCCTGAAGCATGGTTGCTTTCAACTTGCCATGATCCTCTGTCGGCAATACGTTTCTCACGTGGTCTGCAGACACGACATCACTGCCATTGCTATGGGCAACCACATACCTCTCGAACTTACAGTCAGCCTGTTGGTCACTCCTGGCCCTCATATCAGGCTTCCCAAACATTGTTGCAGACCTTTGTCTGGCCATGTCACCTTGTACCGCAAACAGGGCTCTTGCTTCAGAGCCTTAACAGGGCTTCCCCAATTGCATCCTATTTCAAACTTAGGCCTCTGAACATTGATAGCTGGCCTGCTTGCACCAGCGTTGCCAGGGGCAACAGCATGTACTTCCCCTTTAACTGGAGCTGGTGAAGCAAAAAACAGTCTGAATTACTCGCCGGCAGGCTCAAACCCTTGCTTCATCTTCGCAGTCACTCCACCACACTTTTGCGCAGTCCAGCAACAAAATGGAGCACTGTCACTTTAAAACACGTTGCTTTTCTCTTCATGCAAGATTTCCTTACCTGCACACACATATTGTGCTGTCTCATGCACACAAAACACAGTTCATATAACAGATGAACTTACTTTTTTCAGGGATCTCCAGTTCTGCCCGCATTCTCCACCACTTGTAACATTTGGGGGTTGTTTGGCTCAAGTGTAGCACCTGCTAACGGGAACTGTCCACACAAATGATTCCTTTTCAGGGCTTGGTGGCCAACTTTTATTAAAGAAAATCAAACAAAGTTCCAGAAATGAAAACAAAAGTAGTTTCCCTCACAGGGGGTTTTCACCATCAGCATTAAATAAAAGGATATTCAGCCTCCTGGCTTACACATGCAGCATTGCAAACAAAAAAATACCGAGCCACCTGGCTCTCTTCAGCAGCAGACTCATCACTGCTCAGGCTCCCACACGGAGCCCTCCTGACTACTGTCAGCGACCTCAGACTCAGGTCTCTGGCTTTCACCGTGCAGCCTGCACTCCCTGGCTACTTCAGTGCACACCTGCACTTTGTGGGTTCTCCTTTGCAAGCCTGGACTCCTCGGGAGGGTGGAGCCCAGAACCAAGGTCCTGACTCTACTATCAGGCCCACACACACCTGAATAATCAGTGTGCCAGTGAGTCTCGAAACCCGGACCCAGGACTGGGGATTTCATCCCACCCGGATTTTTAAGAAATCCCCGGGCACTGTGTATACCACTGGAAGTGTATTAGAAACTGTACACCCTGTATTATTTACTGTGTATGCTGCCAGAAGTGTATTAGAAACTATACACCACCGAATGCACTGTATATATAGGCTACACTGAATGCAGAATATATATATATATATATATATATATATATATATATATATATATATATTAATTAATACACCACCTGAAGTGTATTAGAAATGGTACACACTGTATTATATACTGTGCACACTGCCTGCACTATATTAGAAACTGTACAATGGCTGCACTGTATTATATACTGTCTACACCGACTGCACTGTATTAGAAACTGTACACTTGCTGCACTGTATCATATACTGTGTACACCACCTGAAGTGTATTAGACTCTGTACACACTGTATTAGATACTGTGTACACCACCTGCACTGTATTAGAAACTGTACAACGGCTGCACTGTATTGTATACTGTGTACACCACCTGAAGTGTATTAGAAACTGTACATTGGCTGCACTGTATTATATACTGTGTACACCCCTGGAGTGTATTAGAAACTGTCCACACTGTATTATATACTGTGTAAACCACCTGAAGTGTATTAGAAACTGTACACACTGTGTACTGAATGCAGAGTATATTATATATATATATACACTACCGTTCAAAAGTTTGGGGTCACCCAAACAATTTTGTGTTTTCCATGAAAAGTCACACTTATTCACCACCATACGTTGTGAAATGAATAGAAAATAGAGTCAAGACATTGACAAGGTTAGAAATAATGATTTGTATTTGAAATAACATTGTTTTTACATCAAACTTTGCTTTCATCAAAGAATCCTCCTTTTGCAGCAATTACAGCATTTCACACCTTTTGCATTCTAGCTGTTAATTTATTGAGGTAAGCTGGAGAAATTGCACCCCACGCTTCTAGAAGCAGCTCCCACATGTTGGATTGGTTGGATGGGCACTTCTGGCGTACCATACGGTCAAGCTGCTCCCACAACAGCTCAATGGGGTTCAGATCTGGTGACTGTGCTGGCCACTCCATTACCGATAGAATACCAGCTGCCTGCTTCTGCTGTAAATAGTTCTTGCACAATTTGGAGGTGCGTTTAGGGTCATTGTCCTGTTGTAGGATGAAATTGGCTCCAATCAAGCGCTGTCCACTGGGTATGGCATGGCGTTGCAAAATGGAGTGATAGCCTTCCTTATTCAGAATCCCTTTTACCCTGTACAAAGCTCCCACCTTACCAGCACCAAAGCAACTCCAGACCATCACATTACCTCCACCATGCTTAACAGATGGCGTCAGGCATTCTTCCAGCATCTTTTCATTTGTTCTGCGTCTCACAAACGTTCTTCTTTGTGATCCAAACACCTCAAACTTGGATTCATCCGTCCACAACACTTTTTTCCAGTCTTCCTCTGTCCAATGTCTGTGTTCTTTTGCCCATCTTAATCTTTTTCTTTTATTGGCCAGTCTCAGATATGGCTTTTTCTTTGCCACTCTGCCCTGAAGCCCAAAATCCCGCAGCCGCCTCTTCACTGTAGATGTTGACACTGGTGTTTTGCGGGTACTGTTTAATGAAGATGCCAGTTGGGGACCTGTGAGGGGTCTGTTTCTCAAACTAGAGACTCTAATGTGCTTATCTTCTTGCTTAGTTGTGCAACGCGGCCTCCCACTTCTTTTTCTACTCTGGTTAGAGCCTGTTTGTGCTGTCCTCTGAAGGGAGTAGTACACACCGTTGTAGGAAATCTTCAATTTCTTTGCAATTTCTCGCATGGAATAGCCTTCATTTCTAAGAACAAGAATAGACTGTCGAGTTTCAGATGAAAGTTCTCTTTTTCTGGCCATTTTGAGCGTTTAATTGACCCCACAAATGTGATGCTCCAGAAACTCAATCTGCTCACAGGAAGGTCAGTTTTGTAGCTTCTGGAAGGAGCTAGACTGTTTTTAGATGTGTGAACATGATTTCACAAGGGTTTGCTAATCATCAATTAGCCTTCTGAGCCAATGAGCAAACACATTGTATCATTAGAACACTGGAGTGATAGTTGCTGGAAATGGGCCTCTATACACCTATGTAGATATTGCACCAAAAACTAGACATTTGCAGTTAGAATAGTCATTTACCACATTAGCAATGTATAGAGTATATTTGTTTAAAGTTAGGACTAGTTTAAAGTTAGCTTCATTTAAAAGTACAGTGCTTTTCCTTCAAAAATAAGGACATTTCAATGTGACCCCAAACTTTTGAACGGTAGTGTATATATATATATATATATATATATATATACATATATACATACTAGACAATATATATATATATATATATACTGTATATACTAGACTGACTGTATATACTGTATATATCGAATACACTGCCACTAACTAAATAACCTGGCAAGCTATCTCTCCGTCCATGCCACCAATACTACACGCAGCCACTATGTAAGCAGCCTTATATAGTGTGGGGCGTGGACTTAGACCCCGTGAGCCATGACTGGCCAAAGACCAATTATGGCACGCTGTGATTGGCCAAGGCATGCAGGTCAGGTGCATGCTTTGGCCAATCATCATACAGCAATCTCACAGTGCATTATGGGGCGTTCCGCAGTATTTGAATTTCCCCAGTGAACGTCCCATAATGTTCGCTGTACGGCGAACGGGCGAAAACCCGATGTTCGAGTTGAACTTACATTCACCTCAAACATCAAGCTCATCCCTAGTCCAAACCAGTCTATGTTCATAACTAGGAATGAGCCCGATAGTCGAGTCGAAGGTACGTTCGACTCAAACATCGGGTGTTTGCCTGTTCGCCTAATAATATGCGGCGTTCACAGAAAATTTAAAAGCTGCGGAACACCGTTAAAGTCTATGGGGCACTAACATGAAAAACCAAAAGTGCTAATTTTAAAGGCTTACATGCAAGTTATTGCCATAAAAAGTGTTTGGGGACCTGGGTCCCGCCCCAGGGGACATGTATCAATGCAAAAAAAGTTTTAAGAAGTGCCATTTTTTCGGGAGCAGTGATTTTAATAATACTTAAATTGAAACAATAAAAATGAAATATTCCTTTAAATATCATGCCTGGGGGACGTCCTTAGTATGCCTGTAAATTAGCGCATTTTTCCCATATTTAGAACAATATCACAGCAAAATGATATTTCTAAAGGAAAAAATTTCATTTAAAACTACTAGCGGCTGTAATGTATTGTCAGGTCCCGGCAATATAGATGAAAATCATTGAAAAAAATGACATGGGTCCCCCCAGTCCATTACCAGGCCCTTGAGGTCTGGTATGGATATTAAGGGAAACCCCCACACCCAAATTTTTAAAAAAAATGCGTGGGGGTCACCCCCAAAATCCATACCAGGCCCTTTAGGTCACCAGTAACTCTGTGTAGGGTGGTAAGAAACATAAGACTGTTTATTCAATCACAGACACAAAGAGATATACATTCTTCGGACAATCCCCCCTTTTTTGCATAATGACATGGGGCAGGATAAACTACATTCAGTAACATGTCACACAGGTATATTCAGACTTTTCATCAGTAAACAGTCTTGTCAGCAGGCAGGGTTGTTGGAGAAATCCCCCCTCCCCTCTAAAAATGAATAGCTGACAGTGATTTCATTAACCCTTAAGCTAATCCATATAAGAATATACATCCCATAATCGTTTGCTCCCAAGGCAGACAGAAACAATGGAACAATGGGATACAGCCACTTAACAATAACACATAACAACCCCCACCCCATCTCAAACTATCTAGCAATGGTCTATAAGACACTCCTGCTAAATTCTAGCAGGCTGAAAGGTGGAATAATTTATCTTCAAATATTTCTTGAGGGATATTGTTCATAAATATCACTGTCCCAAGTAAAAGTGCCCCTTTAATTTTCAACACAAACCACACATATAGAAACAAGCATAACAGGGGTAAAATACCGGTGTGGTTGTACTGGGAGTCTGGTTAGGACACATATCTCCCCTTTCGGCAGGAGACTGACACTAAAAGGGGACCCCAAACGGGTTGACTTTGAAGTTAGTCCAGTCTCCCAATGCCTGTACCCACACAGTTTTCCCAAACAAATTGTCTCGAAAAGAGCGTTACTCACCCAGTTATACTCTGCCTCTCTCATAAAACATACATGGGGAGAAGTGCAGACTGGTCCTTCTCCTTGGTGTCCTTTCGGCCGCTGGAGAGAAGACAGGGTGGCTGGGCTCACTCCGTCATGCTGATGGGGATCTGTAGTCCCATCCACTTTTACTTAATGAAAATCCCCCAGTGTATGCAGAGCAAGGCTAATATCCTCCTGTCCCAAAGCCTGCAATTTTTCTGGGGTTGTGTCAGTGGAAATCGAAGTCCCATCCACTAACACAGGAAATCCATCTTCTGTTAGTTTAGGGCAGAGGCCAGAAGCACTCTTCCCTGTTCCAAGCTCTTCTGCTGGGTTGCTGTCAGTGGTCACCACAGTCCCATTCACCGATATCTACTCAAGCTGCAGTTGTGAGGTGCCAATCACATTCTCTCCCTAGAGCTCCTCCTGCAGAGTTGATTGTTGTGGTCAGAGGCCAGTAGCGTTCTGCCCAGCTTCCAGCTATTCCACTGGGAAGTAAACTGAAAAGTCAGTGACCTTGCACAAATCCTTCAGGGCCCCTGATTGTTGTATGCAGAGGTCAACAGCACCAGGCTCTGAAGCCAGCTCTTCTGCTGGAGGCTCATCGGGTTGTTCCTCCTCAGCAGAAAAGTCTATTAAATCCCCAGTCTCTGGAACTGGTGTCTGGGGATAGAGGTTCACCCTCTCCTGTCCGTGGAACCCAGAAGATGTTACTGGTGCTGAGCAGAGGTTAGCAGAGCTCTGCCCTGTTGTCAGCTCTTCAGTTGAAATCTCAGTACATGTTACATGCTTCAATGAAAAGTCAATTAAATCTACATTTTCTGTGAGCTGTGGCTGGGGAGTGAGGACAACTTCCTCTTCTCCCAAGCCCTTGAACTGAAAATGGGAAGATGATCCAGCTGCTCCATTTCCCATACCCTTATACGGCCGCTGGACAGATACATTCCTCCATCCAATCTCGTCCTGTGCAGAAACATTCAGCATCCATTCTCTGTACTCCAAGATTTCCTCCAAATGTCACTCCAAATCATTCCCAAAGTCAGGGTCCTTAGATAGCCTCTAGTACAACAGTCTCAGGCCACCATAGTCAAAGCCTTCCATGGGGCTGTCATCCACTGTCTATTGGCACACTTGGGCTACATACCAATGGAGGACTCTGTAGGTCTCGTTCAACTGCATCTCTGCTCGGATCAGCCTGCTTAACTCACCTGTCCACTCCTGGTTCAGTTGTTTCCCCAATAACAGCACTCACACTTCATACTGTGACCAGTACCTTATGTGGATGGAGGGGACAATTTTTCCCTGGTGGCACTGCTCGCAGTCTATCGCTTCTTTCCAGAGTTCCCAGCGGACAGAATCATACTATCTCAGCAGGACCTGCATTTACACTGGTCCTCTGTGCTGTATCTGCATCTCTCACAACCTCCTTTCGAATTCCTCTTCCATAACGGCTGGTATCTGTACCTTTCTTCTTCTTCTATCCAGAACTGGTGGTTTGGATCTGTTCACAGCAAGGAAGCACTATCCCACCGCTTGTCACTAATGTGACAGAACCGCTTTGGTGCTTTCTGCCCTCCAAACCATTCCGAGCAGATTGAGAGCTAATACTAGCCCTTTTTACCCCAAGCATCATACACAGACAAGATGTGAGGTAAAATCCAAATGAAAGACTTTTATTGAAACCCAAACACATACTTTATACCTTCACAGGAAGACATCCCCCTCCTGATCATATTACTCTAACAATACAAACTGTACACAGGAATATAATTACCATGTCTAAACAACAACCAATATACAGTATCTCACAAAAGTGAGTACACCCCTCACATTTTTGTAAATATTTTATTATATCTTTTTTTAACCACCTCAATACTGGGCATTTTCGCCCCCTTCCTGCCCAAGCCATTTTTCAGCTTTCAGTGCTGTCGCACTTTGAATGACAATTGCGCAGTCATACAACACTGTACCCAAATGAAATTGTTATCATTTTTTCCCCACAAATAGAGCTTTCTTTTGGTGGTATTTGATCACCTCTGCGGTTTTTATTTTTTGCGCTATAAACAAAAGAAGAGTGACAAGTTTTAAAAAAAACACAATAATTTTAACCTTTTGCGATAATAAATATCCAATTTTTTTTTCTTTAAAACAAATTTTTTCTCAGTTTAGGCCGATATGTATTCTTGTACATATTTTTGGTAAAAAAAAATCGCAATAAGCGTATATTGATTGGCGCAAAAGTTATAGCGTCTACAAAATAGGGGATAGTTTTATAACATTTTTATTTTTTTAAATTTTTTTACTAGTAATGGCGGCGATCTGCGATTTTTATTGTGACTGCGATATTGCGGCGGACACATCGGACACTTTTGACACATATTTGGGACCATTCACATTTATACAGCGATCCGTGCTATAAAAATGCATTGATTACTGTATAAATGTGACAGGCAGTGAAGGGGTTAACACTAGGTGGTGATCGAGGGGTTAACTGTGTTGCTAGGGAGTGATTCTAACTGTAGGGGGCGGGGACTCACTAGGGGAGGAGACCGATCGTTGTCCCGCTGTACTGGGAACATACCATCGGTCTCCTCTCCTCTGACAGGACCGTGGATCTGTGTGTTTATACACACAGATCCACGGTCCTGCTGTGTTGCCGGTAATCGCGGGTGCCCGGCGGACATCGCGGCCGCCGGGCACGCGCATCGGGTGCCTAGTGACACGGCGGGCGCGCGCATGCGCACCCCCTGGTGGCCTAGGAAAGCGAGGATGTCATATGACGCCCGCCCGCAACGAGAGCTGCGCCGCCTGGCCGTCAATTGACGGCCGCCGGTCGGCAAATGGTTAATGTGAAAATACTGAAGAAATGACACTTTGCTACAATGTAAAGTAGTAAGCGTATAGCTCGTATAACAATGTAAATTTGCTGTCCCCTCAAAAAAATTAATGCGCAGCCATTAATATCTAAATCGCTGGCAACAAACGTGAGTACAGTAAGTGAAAATGTCCAAATTGGGCCCAAAGTGTCAATATATGGTCTGGCCACCATTTTTTTCCAGCACTGCCTTAACTCTCTTGGGCATGGAGTTCATCAGAGCTTCACAGTTTGCCACTGGAGTCCTCTTCCACTCCTCCATGACATTTTCACAGAGCTGGCGGAAGTTAGAGACCTTGCTCTGCTCTACCTTCCGTATAAGGATGTCCCACAGATGCTCAATAGGGTTTAAGTCTGGAAACATGCTTGGCCAGTCCATTACCTTTACCCTCAGCTTCTTTAGCAAGGCAGTGGTCCTCTTGGAGGTGTGTTTGGGGTCCTTATCATGTTGGAATACTGCCCTGCGGCCCAGGCTCTGAAGGGAGGGGATCATGCTCTGCTTCAGTATGTCACAGTACATGTTGGCTTTCATGTTTCCCTCAATGAACTGTAGCTCCCCAGTTCCGACAGCACCTATGCAGCCCCAGACCATGACACTCCCACCACCATACTTGATTGTAGGCAAGACACACTTGATTGACACATCTGAACCAAATAAGTTTATCTTGGTCTCATCAGACCACAGGACATGGTTCCAGTAATCCATGTCCTTAGTCTGCTTGTCTTCACAAACTGTTTGTTGGCTTTCTTGTGCATCATCTTTAGAAGAGGCTTCCTTCTGGGATGACAGCCATGCAGACCAATTTGATGCAGTGTGCAGTGTATTGGTCTGAGCACTGACAGGCTGACCCCCCACCCCTTCAACCTCTGCAGCAATGCTGGCAGCACTTATACATCTATTTCCAAAAGACAACCTCTGGATATGATGCTGAGCACGTGCACTGAACTTCGTTGGTTGAACATGGCGAGGCCTGTTCTGAGTAGAACCGATCCTTTTAAACTGCTGTATGGTCTTGGCCACCATGCTGCAGCTTAGTTTCAGGGTCTTGGAAATCTTCCTACAGCCTATCCCATCTTTATGTAGAGCAACAATTCTTTTTTTCAGGTCCTCAGAGAGTTCTTTGCCATTAGGTGCCATGTTGAACTTCCAGTGACTAGTGTGAGAGAGTGAGAGCGATTACACCAAATTTAACACATCTGCTCCCTATTCACACCTGAGAACTTGTAACACTAACGAGTCACATGACACCAGGGAGGGAAAATGGCTAATTGGGTCCAATTTGGACATTTTCACTTGGGGTGTACTCGCTTTTGTTTCCAGCGGTTTAGACATTAATGGCTGTGTGTTGAGCTATTTTGAGGGGAAAGCAAATTTACACTGTTATACAAGCTGTACACTCACTACTTGACATTGTAGCAAAGTGTAATTTATTCAGTGTTGTCACATGAAAACATATGATAAAATATTTTCAAAAATGTGAGGGGTGTACTGACTTTTGTGAGATACTGTATACTATAAACATTAAGTTAATTAAACAACGAGCCACCTGGACACTCAGAGGTCTGATTTCAGGTCAGACTTGCCAGCATCGAGCTCACAAAGTACAATACACAATATTACAAACACAAAACATCCCCACAGTAGTTTGCTAGCAGACAATAGGTATGTTAATTAGCACAATTAATAATGGGTGAAAGACAGGTGGCTTGAGCTAATGATATTACAATCTGCTGTGAGTTTCCCACTGTTGAGCAGTCATGGCTGGTAATCTAGGCCTTTAACATGGATCTTGGGCTTAGAATCCCAGAGTCTGTGTGTTCTGGGGAGACACAAACCCAAATAAGAAACAAGACTACTCCAAAGGTCCCCCAGGCACCCACCTCCAAAAGAGTAGTGTCCCCTTGAAAGCCGGGCCAATAGTCAGTAGGCAAGATGCTAGCCTGGAGTCCCCTCCAAAAACCTCTGTCCCGGGTGAGTTTGTCACAACATATTTCTGAAATCAAAGATTTATTGTGTGTTATTAGGGTACCATTTTGAAATAATGCTGTTTTTGTTAAGCCAAATGTGATTTGAAGAGTCATTGTAATCATTTGATGAAGATTTTTCTTTTGTTTGTTCACTTTGCCATATTCAAATCGGTTAAAAAAAATAATTAAATTTGACCGATTCAAAATTTATCGATTCGAACATTTCAAAACCAAAAAATCAGTAAATTCGATGAAAGTTCGAAAAATACATAAAACAAATTCCGAATACGATTTCTGAATATGAATCCCGAATACAAATTGAACAAATCAACCAAACTAAACCAAATAACTACATTAACAAATCTAAATTAAAAAAAAAATTGTCATGCACATGTCTAAAAACAACATTGTTGATATTATGTTCCACATCACCTACATTTTTACATGCAGAGTTAAAATGAAGCTTCCACTGCTGCCTGTGTTAGACCCCTTCAAGAACCACATGCCTCCCTATTACTTTGAGCAAGGCTTTGCCTACTATGCACCCAAGAGAAACATCACAATTTGTAAGCTTGGATTACAGTCCCACCAAAAATACTATACTCAGACAGAAAAATAAAATAAAAAAAAGGGATGGACTAAAGGAATACTTGGTCTCTGCATCACTCTTGTATGTTTCTACAGTATGTTTCTACTATCCATATATGGTTTTCTTGCTCACCCAGTGCTACCAAAAATGCACTGAACGGGCTTTAGTTGTGTGCCTTAACCTGAAAACATGGTGTTTTCTAATCTCTTTCTGACCAACATTGCTATAGAGAGTGTATAAGCTCTTATATTGCTATGGTGGGAATATTTTTTTCTAAACTACTCATGAGCTGATACTTGTCTGAAAGGCTAACTATTTTATGTACGGTACCATGTTATGAAATAAGGAAAGAACTTATTAAAATCCAACTGCCCGGCCTGCTTCCTTGTTCTATTTGCAGATAAATGTTGAGGATAACACAATTTGACAACAATGAGAAGTATCAGTGTTTAAGTGTCCACTTGTCTCTATAAAAAGTTTTTGAAAAGGAGCACGAAAGGTTAGTTGCACATTATTAGTGATGGTTGAACACTCCCAGGTTTGGTTCGCACCAGAACACGCGAACAGGCAAAAAGTTCTAGTGAACATGCGACCCCTTTTAAAGTCTATGAGACACAAACACGAAAAATCAAAAGTGCTAATTTTAAAGGCTTATATGCAAGTTATTGCCATAAAAAGTGTATTGGAATGCGGGTAATGCCCGAGGGGACATGTATCAATGCAAAAAAAAAGTTTTAAAAAAAACGTTTTTTTTTCAGGAGCAGCGATTTTAATAATGCCTAAAGTGAAACAATAAAAATGTAATATTCCTTTAAATATCGTGCCTGGGGGGTCCCCTTAGTCTGCATGTAAAGTGGTGCATCTGTACGTTGTGTAGAACAGTGACACAGTAAAATTACATTTCTAAAGGAAAAAATGTCATTTAAACTTACTCACTGCTCTAATGTATTGATGGCTCCCGGCAATATAGATGAAGAATCAAGGAAAAAAACAGCGTAGGGTCCCCCCCAGCCCATACCAGGCCCTTTGGGTCTGGTATGGATTTTAAGGGGAACTCCACGCCAAACTGTAAAAAAAATTGGTATAGGTCCCCCCATAATCCATACCAGACCCTTATCCGAGCATGTAGCCTGGGGTCCGAGCATGTAGCCTGGGGGCCCCCAGATCCTGCCCCCCATGTTAATGGGTATTGGGTACATTGTACCCCTACTCATTTACCAAAAAAAGTGTCATAAAGTAAAAAAACCAAAGCCAGTTTTTGACAATTCCTTTATTAAAAAAAAAAAAAGTGTCCTGTGATGTTCATTCATCTTCCATCACAGTGCTCCATGTACCCAAAAAATTTGCGTGGGGTCCCCCCAAAATCCATACCAGACCCTTATCTGAGCAAGCAGTCTGGCAAAGGGAAAGTTGGGGATGAGCGAGCGCCCCCTCCCTCCTGAATCATACCAGGCCGCTTGCCCTCAACATGGAGAGGGTGCTTTGGGGTGCCCCCCTAAAGCACCTTATCCCCATGTTGATGGGGACAAAAGCCTCTTCCCGACAACCCTGGCCATTGGTTGTCAGGGTCTCCGGTGATGTAACCGGATGACCCCGCCCCCTCTGACATCATATGATGTCACAAGGGAGCGTGGTCACTACATCACCAGGTGTCCCTGCCCTTGCCTATATAACAGCTGTCAAAGCCAAGAGACAGCAGTCGCCAGGAGGCCTCCCATCGAGGCAGAGCTTTTTTATTTTTTTCTATTTTTTCGGGTCCGTCAGGCGGCGTGATTGAAGATGGATTTACATTGAGGGACGTGGGAATTGTCAAAAACTGTCTGTTGTGGTTTTTACTTATTGACACTTTTTTTGATGAATGGGTAGGGGTACAATGTACCAGATACCCATTCACATAGGGGGGCGGGATCTGGGGGTCCACTTGTTAAAGGGGGCTTCCAGATTCCAATAAGCCCCCACCCGCAGACCCCAACAACCAATGGCCAGGGTTGCCAGGAAGAGGCTCTTGTCCCCATCAACATGAGGATAAGTTGCTTTGGGGGCACCCCCAAAGCACCCTCCCCATGTTGAGGGCAAATAGCCTGGTAATGTTCAGCAGGTGGGGGCGCTCACTCATCCTCCCATTTCCTGGCCTGCCAGGCTGTTTGCTCGGATAAGGGTCTGGTAAGGATTTTGGAGGGACCCCACACCATTTTTTTTTAATTTTTATGTAGAGTTCCCCTTAAAATCTATACCAGACCCGAAGGGCCTGGTATGGATTTTAGGGGGGACCCCACACCTTTTTTTCTTAATTCTGTTATAGAGTTCCCCTTAACCACTTCAATACACTGTATTATATACTCTGCACTGCACTATATACCCTGCACTGTATTAAATGTACTATACTGACTGCACTATATGTTCTCCACTGTATTATATACTACACTGACTGCACTATATACTCTGCAATGTATTATATATACTACACTGATGGCACTATATACAGTGCCTTGCAAAAGTAGTCACTCACTTGGCATTTTTCATGTTTTGTTGCCTCACAACCTGGAATTAACATGCCCACAACTTTGAAGATGTTTTTTTTTTATTGTGAAGCAAACAACGCATAGGACAAAATAACAGAAACAGCCAATGTGCATAACTATTGCCCCCCTTAAGTTAATACTTTGTAGAGCCACCTTTTGTGGCTATCACAGCTCCAAGTCACTTTGGATAATTCTTTAAGAGCTTGCTACATCTTACCACTGGGATTTTTGCCCAAAACTCCTTGCAAAACTGCTCCAGCTCCTTCAAGTTGGATGGTTTGCGCTTGTGAACAGCAATCTTTAAGTCTGACCACAGATTTTCTATTGGATTGAGGTCTGGGCTTGGACTATGCCATTCCAACACATTTACATGTTTCCCCTTAAATCACTCAAGTGTTGATTTAGCAGTGTGTTTGGGGTCATTGTCCTGCTGGAAGGTGAACCTCCATCCTACCCTCAAATCACACATAGAGTGGTACAGGTTTTGCTCAAAAATATCCCTGTATTTAGCACCATCTATCTTTCCCTCAACTCTGACCAGATTTCCAGTCCCGACTGCTGAAAAACATCCCCACAGCATGATGCTTCCACCACCATGTTTCACTGTGGGGATGGTGTTCTTTGGGTGATGTGATGTGTTGGGTTTGTGCCAGACATAGCATTTTCTTTGATTGCCAAAAAGTTAAATTTTAGTCTCATCAGACCATAGCACCTTCCCCCATACATTTTGGGATTCTCCCACATACCTTTTCGCAAACTCAAAACGTGCCATTTTGTTTTTTGCTGAAAGTAATGGCTTTCTTCTGGCCACTCTGCCATAAAGCCCAACTCTATGTAGCATACAGCTTATTGTCATCCTATATACAGATACTCCAGTCTCTGCTGTGGAACTCTGCAGCTCCTCCAGGGTTACCTTAGGTCTCTGTGCTGCCTCTCTGATTAATGCCCTTCTTGCCCGGTCCATGAGTTTTGGTGTGCGCCCGTCTCTTGGCAGGTTTGCTGTTGTGCCATGTTCTTTCCATTTGGTTATGATAGATTTGATGGTGCTCCTAAGGATCATCAAAGATGTGGATATTTTTTTATAACCTAACCCTGACTTGTACTTCTCAACAACATTGTCCCTTACTTGTTTGGAGAGTTCCTTGGTCTTCATGGCAGTGTTTGGTTAGTGGTGAATCTTGCTTAGGTGTTGCAGCCTCTGGGGCCTTTCAAACAGGTGTGTATATGTAATGCCAGATCATGTGACACATAGATGGCACACAGATGGACATCATTTCACTAATTATGTGACTTCTGAAGGTAATTGGTTGCACCAGAGCTTTTTATAGGCTTCATAACAAAGAGGGTGAATACATACGCACATGCCAATTATCAGTTTTTTATTTCTGAAAAAATAGTTTTATGTATATATTTTTCTAATTTTACTTCACCAACTTAGACTATTGTGTTCTGATCCATCACATATAATTTAGATTATAAAAACATTGAACTAAAGGATGTAATGTAACAAAATAGGTAAAAAATCAAGGGGGTGAATACTTTTGCAAGGCACTGTACTCTCCACTGTAATATGTATATACATATATATATCTATATATCTAGATATGTATATATCTAGATATATAGATATCTATATAGATATATACAGTATATAGATATCTATATATATATATATATATATATATATATATATATATATATATATATATATATATATATATATATATATATATATATATCGATAGATAGATAGATAGATAGATAGATAGATAGATAGATAGATAGATAGATAGATAGATAGATAGATAGATAGATCAGGGGAGATCATCAGGGGAGATTTACATTTAGGTGAATTAATAATAAAAGCAATATGAGAAATCCATGTTGGCTGAGAGAGTCCGTTTGGAAACATAGGTGAACAGATGTGTATCCCGGGGTAAGCCATTAGCTCACATCCACAAGAAACACCCTGGTGGCTACCCCAGCAGACACGTAATAGTGTCTAAAAAGCCAGAGAGAGACAAAGTGTGATTAATAAATGTTTTGAGGTTAATACACAGACACAAACAGTGTGCTGTGGGAGCAAAGCAAAGGTATAAATTGCCAAGGGTTGCCTGTATTATTATTATTATTAGTACATTACCTTTCAACACACTGGTGGAAGTGCACACATTACAGCGGCCGTGCTTGAGCCGAGACATGCCAGCTGTGTATGAGCACCATAAATAAGGAGTAGCCTAATGAGGGAGCCAATACTCAAAGGGGGTGGTGCTGGATATCTGGCGCCAAATGTTGCATAGATTGCAGCTAGAGCCAGATACAGGGCGGTTCTCTGAAGTGGGGGCGCGTGGTGTAGCCCCGCCCCTAGGGGCGGGATGACGCCACTCGCCGACACGTTACTGGCGAAGAAAGATCCCCTACCATGTCAAAGACACAGCAGGGGCAGGTAGGAGCTCCTCTCTGCACATAAGTCCAGGAGTGGAGGCGGGGGAAATCCCCTGTCATCCGTCGGCCATGCGCAGGTGGAGTCTACCCACTGGGTGGTGTGAGAGCAGGGCAACCCAGGGAGCACATAATGCACCACCCAGTGGACCAAGAGGAAATAAGTGGAAATAACACAAAATAATATAATACAAAACCAAACATAACATAAACAGAACATAATAAGTAGATATACATAGACGTAATTTACAATGAAGTGAACACAACATATTACATACATATAAAAATGGTAATAAAATCATAGGACTGCAATATTAAGGATACAACATAATACACAGAAGTTATGATGTCACTGGATATGATATACCCGCAATTTCAAACAGACACCTACATAACTGTTAGAGTTATGGGACTGCAATATTGAAGATGCAACATAATACAGAAAGGTTATGATGTCACTGAACATAGTATACCCGCGATGTCAAGCAGGGGGTTATAGATTTAATTCATACCCCCCTGAGACAAAACCTGGAAGGAAGGGTTTACAATGAAATGCCTTATTGAGGCATTTAAGGTGGTGAAGTAGCCTGTAAATTAAATATCCATCTCAACTCGCATTGAAGGAAACGTTTATTGAAATCGCCACCCCTGAAGTTAAAATGTATACGGTCAAGTGCCAGAAAATGTACTTTAGGGATGGATTCTGGATGGACTGATGCTATGGGTACATCAGGGTCACGTTTGCGTAAAGTAGATAGATATTGGTATATACGTTTCCAGAATTTGTTTATGGTCTTCCTAACATAGTAGCACCCACATTCACAAGTGAGTAGGTACACTATGCCGGGAGTCCTGCAATTTACATGTCCATTGGGCAGTTTGATGAGTCTACGCCTATCCATATTTTGGCATTAGCCACATTCGCAACATGCAAAAGTTCCCAAGGTTTTACATGTATCACCTTTGATGGATTTGTAGAGGGGGCCCTCCTGTAGGTGACAGCTGATGAGTCAGAGACAAAAGGGGCAAGCAGAGGGTCCATGGTTAAAAGGGGCCAGTACTTATTTAGGAAATGCCTAACTTGTTTATGCTGTGTCGAGTAGGTAGTAATGATTCTGGTTGTATTGTCATTCAAAGGTTGTTTATGTGCACATAGTAATTCTCGACAAGATTAAGTGTCTTTCTATAGGCTTTCTTGAGAAAAGTACTGGAATATCCTCTTTCCAGAAGTCTAACCCTCAGAGTATCAGCCTCATTTTTGAAACTGACATCATCTGAGCAGTTACAGTGAGCCCTCAAGTATTGACTCTAGGGGATTGATGCAAGTAAAGGTTTCGGGTGAAAGCTTGATGCGTGTAATAGCGAGTTCCCTGCTGTGTGTTTACGGTATAGCTCACTAGACTGGCCACCATCTGTCTGTTTTCTAATGAGAACATCTAAGAAGGTTATCTCAGTTGTACTGTGTGACATAGTAAAATTTAAGTTGAATTCATTGATATTAATGCAAGCCATACATTTGTGTAAAAGACCATCCAATCCATCACAGAGGAGAAACACATCATTTATGTAATGGTGCCGTACAAGTATATGGGCAATATACATAGTCACTGGTAAGCAGTGAATGTTCCCACTCCCCCAGGTACAGGTTGGCATATGATGGGGCACAGCATGTCCCCATCGCCACCCGCTGCACCTGGAGGTAGTGGGAACCATCAAAGCAAAAGGCATTGTGATGAAGTATAAATTCAAGGGATGTTAGAACGTCTATGCCTACCAATTGGGTGTTATCGGCAATGTTCATGTTTTGAATGATTTGCAAAAAGTGAATAGTATCACGTACATAAGATGGCATACATATTACAAAGGGTTAAAGATGGTTATCAGATACACGGCTGAGATTTTTAGTTAAGTTACCACAGATATGATGGGTCTACCTGGGGGATTAGTGGAATGCAGCTTAGGCAAAGCATAAAAGGTGGCCTCTCTGGGGAAGCCTACTCTATAAAATTCCCATATTTGACATTGACATTGTGATAAAATGCCCCATCAACCGTAAGGTAAAACTCCTTAGTGAATTTGTCCAGCAACGACGTAGATATAGGTCAGTACCATTCGGGGTTACTGAGTATTTTTGTGCACATTCTGATGTATTGGGTGCTGTCCACCACTACAACATTGCCACCCTTGTCAGAGGGTTTAATGACAATGTGTTGGTTATGGGCCAGCATATCCAGCCCCCTTTTCTCATCATAATCAAGATTAGAATGTGATCCAGAAAAGTTTTTTTAAATTTTTGAACATCGGCAGATGCCAATTTGAGAAAAACTGCTGCATTATGATAGGAGCTGGGTGGAGGATATATAGTAGATTTTTAAAGATGGATCAATATTATGTGTATTACTACATGCAGTGGATGTATTGTCAACTGCTGCAAGGAGAGCCTCTATATCAATTAAGTCAATAAGATTCACTGGCTCGTTTTCTTCCAGTAGTGATATCAAAGTGTCTAAAGCCTGGACGTCTTGATTGGTTTGCCCAGGTTCTAAAGCTTGTTTTTTAGCATATAGACTCCTAAGTAGAATATTGTGTATGTAAATGTGAACAAGTGAACCGCGCTGTCTCTTTAAATAATGTGTTAGCAGCTGACACAGCAAAGGATCGATTTGCAAAAGTGAAAAAACTATATATACAGTATCTCACAAAAGTGAGTACACCCCTCACATTTTTAAATATTGTATTATATCTTTTAATGTGACTGAACACTGAAGAAATGACACTTTGCTACAATGTAAAGTAGTAAGTGTACAGTTTGTATAACAGTGTAAATTTTCTGTCCCCTCAAAATAACTCAACACACACCCATTGATGTCTAAACCATTGGCAACAAAAGTGAGTACACCCCTAAGCGCAAATGTCCAAATTGGGCCCAAAGTGTTAATATTTTGTGTGGCCACCTTTATTTTCCAGCACTGCCTTAACCCTATTGGGCATGAAGTTCACCAGAGCTTCACAGGTTGCCACTGGAGTCCTCTTCCACTCCTCCATGATGACATCACGGAGCTGGTAGATGTTAGAGACCTTGCGCTCCTCCACCTTCCATTTGAGGATGCCCCACAAATGCGCAATAGGGTTTAGGTCTGGAGACATGCTTGGCCAGTCCATCACCTTTACCCTCAGCTTCTTTAGCAAGGCAGTGGTCATCTTGGAGGTGAGTTTGGGGTCGTTATCATGTTTGAATACTATCCTGCGGCCCAGTCTCCGAGGGGAGGGGATCATGCTCTGCTTCAGTATGTCACAGTACATGTTGGCATTTATGGTTCCCTCAATGAACTGTAGCTCCCCAGTGGCAGCAGCACTCATGCAGCCCCAGACCATGACACTACCACCACCATGCTTGACTGTAGGCAAGACACACTTGTCTTTGTACTCCTCACCTGGTTGCAGCCACACACGCTTGACACCATCTGAACCCAATAAGTTTATCTTGGTCTCATCAGACCACAGGACATGGTTCCAGTAATCCATGTCCTTAGTCTGCTTGTCTTCAGCAAACTGCGGGCTTTCTTGTGCATCATCTTTAGAAGAGGCTTCCTTTTGGGATGATAGCCATGAAGACCAATTTGATGCAGTGTGCGGTGTATGGTCTGAGAACTGACAGGCTGACCCCCCACCCCTTCAACCTCTGCTGCAATGCTGGCAGCACTCATACGTCTATTTCCCAAGGACAACCTCTGGATAAAACGCTAAGCATGTGCACTCAACTTCTTTGGTCGACCATGGCGAGGCCTGTTCTGAGTGGAACCTGTCCTGTTAAACCACTGTATGGTCTTGGCCACCGAGCTGCAACTCAGTTTCAGGGTCTTGACAATCTTCTTATAGCCTAGGCCATCTTTATGTTGAGCAACAATTCTTTTTTTCATATCCTCAAATAGGTCTTTGCATGAGGTGCCAGCTTGAACTTCCAGTGACTAGTATGAGGGAGTTAGAGCGATAACACCAAATTTAACACACATGCTCTCCATTCACATCTGAGACCTTGTAACACTAACAAGTCACATGACACCGGGGAGGGAAAATGGCTAATTGGGCCCAATTTGGACATTTTCATTTAGGGGTGTACTCACTTGTATTGCCAGCGGTTTAGACATTAATAGCTGTGTGTTGAGTTATTTTGAGGGGACAGCAAATTTACATTGTTATACAAGCTGTACAATCACTGCTTTACATTGTAGAAAAGCGTCATTTCTTCAGTGTTGTCACATGAAAAGATATAATAAAATATTTACAAAAATGTGAGGGGTGTACTCACTTTTGTGAGATACTGTATAAGAAAGTGCAGTGCTAATATGATGTCAATGTGATAGACAACAAATGCAATAACTGCATATGCAGTACAATGACCTCAAATGTGAATAAAAACAATGATGTCAATGCATTGCGCTGCAAGATGATGTGATTACATACCCAGTGCAATGACTTCAAGTGCTGATAACGAATGTAAATCTATGTTATATAATGGTAGGATCATATAATCCCCATACAGTCACATAGACCAAGGTTAACTATCAGATAATTTAAATTAATGACAGTATTGTGAACAAAAAGAGTAAATATGTACATTCATGAAAGAGCAACAAAGTCCATATATGACAACATGATGACTTGAAAAAACTTGCAGACAGTTTGTCAGTAGATGATCCACCACCAATATATATAAGGCTTACCAGAAAGGTTGAACCCAAATAGGCGTACGCCTAATGAGTCAGTAAGGCTTGTGGTGTGATACACCCAGGAGAATCTTTCAACGGCACATACAGTATCCAATGGGAGAAAGAAACTCGTATGGTCCTTCACAGCTCTATTGTCGAATAGATGCCCATCGGAGGGATGATGGCCAGAGGATAGATCAGAGAATTTCTTCCAAGTGTGTATTTATAGGAAGAAGAGTGAATAGGCCACATAGTGTAATTCTATTTCAATAGAACTGTTTAATGGAAATAAAGAACACTCACGTTTCATGAAGATAAAAAGCGATTTGCAGTAAAAGGTATGGAAAAAAGTGATGCAGTGGTATCAGCAGAGCCCATCCCAACGTGAAATCATCTGGGGCCCCCGTGTGAAAGGAATCATCATGTGACTCATCACTGTGGAGACAACGTTTTTGTCATCTCTGACCTTTGTGCTGAGTGGAGGACTGAAAAGAGGAAGACATAGGTAATTGAACAGGTAATTCATGAACATTCATACGTCTATTTCTACTAGCTACATTAGATTAATTATGTTTATTGTTTTGGTTTGGTTTGATTGCCATTTCTTTGGCTTTTCCATCTTCAAAGGCCCTCTTATCACGCTAAAGCTTTTTATCCTTTTTAATCAAAATATTTTTATTAAATTGTTCTAAGTGACCTTTAAGTTTTTCCTCAAACTCTGAAAACAGGGTATGGGTCTGCAGAGGTACGGTATCATTTGATTTTGCAATTTCTCCAATTTACCATCCAAATCGATCATGCATTTGTGGTATTTATCGATTAGCAGTGACATCATCGTTTTGGAACATAGTTTTAAATTATTTTCCCAAGCAATTTTAAATACAGGGTCGATGTTATCAAATGAGGGAAAGATCTGGATCCTGAGCCCAAATGGGTTCAGATTCTCAGTATTATAATCCTCAGATTTTTTGATGTGCCAATATAATAAAGATTTTTTCTCCAGAATTTGACTTAGGTTGAAAAAAACAAAAGCAAGTTCAGATTCAAGAGATTCCTTTTGTTTAAAATCATTATGGAGTTTGGACATGAAAGTAATCCATTTATCTCCTTGGTAGGACACCATGGTGGGGGTTTGGGAAGGGTAAGGGAGTGGACCCTGGTACCTATAGCAGCCTATAAATATATACACATCAATATCCCAATGATTGGGGCTCTTATGCAGGTATTTGCTACCCAAAATTGAAGAAAAATGTTTCATCATTGTAAACATGTTGGCTGCCATTGCCCTCTTGGTCCACTGGGTGGTGCATGATGTGCTCCCTGGGTTGCCCTGCTCTCACACCACCCGGCGGGTAGGCTCCACCTGTGCATGGTCAATGGATGACAGGAGATTCCTCTCGCCTCCACTCTTGGCCTTATGTGCAGAGAGGAGCTCCTACCTGTCCCCTCTGTGTCTTTGACACAGAAGGGAATTTTTCTTTGCTGGTGACACGTCGGCATGTGACGTCATCCCGCCCCTAGGGGTGGGGCTACCCCGCGCATCCCCACGTCAGAGTACCAGCCTGTATCTGGCTCCAGCTGCAATCTATTCAGCATTTGGCGCCAGATATCCAGCACCACCCCCTTTGAGCATTGGCTCCCTCATTAGGCTACTCCTTATTTATAGTGCTCACACACAGCTGGCATATCTCGGTTCGAGCATGGCTGTTGTGATGTGTGCATTTCCATCAGTGTATTGAAAGGTAATGTACTTTATAATACAGGCAACCATTAGCAATTTATACCTTTGCTTTGCTACCACAGCACACAGTTTGTGTCTGTGTATCAACCTTAAAACATTTATTAATCCCACTTTGTCTTTCTCTGCCTTTTTAAACACTATTCCCTTTCTGCTGGTGTACCCACCAGGGTGTTTCTTGTGGATGTAAGCCAACGGCTCACATCACGCCTGTGAACGCCTGTGAACACGCCTGTTCACCTATGTTTCCACGCGACTCTCTCAGCCAACATGGATTTCTCATTTTGCTTTTATTATTAATTCCCCTTTATGTTCACTCAGTGAACCCTCTATGTAAGTACCTTAAGCCAAGCATTATATAGCTTACTATGTAAAATGATCTGTTCAGCTTATGTTCATGCATCATAATATGACTATTATGTAACTATATCTATATTTCAGATAAAGATAAAATCATCCAAATATGAATCTACCCTGATGAAGGAAAATACATACCAATAATTACCGAAACATGTTGGGTTACATGCTATAAATCTTCATGGACTGACCTCAGCTTGACTCTGGCAATACCTGGATTATTCGCCTTGGGTTCAACATATATATATATGTATAACTTGGTTCATTGGCATACCTTGAATATTTTAACATTACTGTTTATGGCTATGTTTACAAATTTTATCATATTGTGTACTTAATAAAAGTGGCACCCCGTTTCCTTTTATTTACCTCTCTACTCCCATTTCTGCCTTAAAAGGGGCTGCCCCTATTGTTGCATATTTTCTCTTTTTCTGTATTTAGGATGTTGGCAGTTTCACACATTCAGTTCCCATAAAACATTTTTTCTATATACAGTATATATATATAACATACCCCCGTAGGGGCTGCCAAGTGTTGTGGCCCACCTGTCACCCTGCCCAGCCCAGCATTCAATCCTCAGTCACTCCAAGGCAAGGAACAGTCTATTAGCTTTGTTTTAATTTTTATTGAGGGGATTCAAATTTGATAGGGTATAGGAAGTATGGAATGCCCAGTGAATTTTAGAACAATCAATTGGTGAATTCTAGAACAATCAATTGGTGAATTTTACAACAATCAATTGGTGAATTTTAGAGCAATCAATTGGGACAACTTATATACTCTCAGGTATATACAGGCCTCTCTTCCTCCAGCACAACTCTTATTGCAGACTATTACTCCTCAGCTAATCCAGCACTCTACTTTCATGAGCTTCCAGGCACAACTAGCACCATGTGGTTAGGCCTGACACTGGCTCATCCAGGCCTTAGCAAGTGCCCTTTACAGGCATGGACCGTGGGCCCCTATAGTGTAGCAAGATAGAAAGTCTCTGTTGCTAGCTGTCCTACATGTGGCTACTGAGCCCAGTCAGCCATCTTCAGGCCCTGCCTGCCCTCCTGGCTGCAGCTGCCCTTCTCCATTGTCCATGACACCACAGTCCATTCCTCTGGCTCTGCACCCATCCCAGACTGCATCCTCCCAGCCCTCTCAGGCATGCCTCCCCAGTTCTCTCAAGTCTGTACATGTCACTTACCAGCCCTCCTGGTTGCAACCAGTTGTTCCTCTCCCTGGAGACTCGTCTGACAATGCTCTTTCCTGCTGTCCTTTCTTGCTCCTCCTGAGCTTCCAAGACACCCCTGTGGTTTGTACGAGGGTCCTGTCTACACGCGCACCTAGGCCCAAGGTCGCCAAGAACACTGTAACCCCTCACAGTTACTCTTGTTGGGAGCAGGAAAATTAGTGAAAAAATTGTAATTACATGCCCCTGTCAAACAGGTGCAGAAAAACTGGGCCTTGAGGTTTTGGTGGTGCCTGAACACTGTAACACCTCACAGTTACTTTTGTTTGGCACAGGGATCAGCCCTACTGTTAAACATTTGTTAAATGATTGAAATTACATGCCCCTGTCAAACAGGTGCAGAAAAATTGGGCCTTGGGTGTTGGGGGTGCCTGAACACTGTAACCCCTCACAATTACTCTTGTTGGGCGCAGGAACAGGCCCTGCTGTTAAAAATTATTTTAAAAATTGAAATTATGTGCACCTGTTAAACAGGTGCAGAAAAAATGGGTCGTAGGTGTTGGTGGTGCCCTAGACCAAAAATATTGTTGGAAGCTAGCATAATCAAGATTCAGGAATAGGATAGGCAGCATAGGGAGTCTTCAAGGGATCCCGGATCCCTAGCAAATTTAATCAGTTACATCAACATCAGGGGCTTGATAGCTGCTGATCCAGGACTGATTCATTTTGATAAATGTAAGCCTATCAACTGAGTCTGTGGACAGGCACACTTCTTGATCCATTACAAACCCTCCAGCAGCACTGAATGTCCATTCAGAAAGCACGTTAGGTGCAGGACAGGCCAGTAGCTCAATTGCATATTAAGCAAGTTCTGTCCAGTGGTCCATCCTCAAGACCCAGTAACCCAGTGGATGCTCAGTTGGAAAGGTCTTCAAGTCTGCTCTTGCCCCTAGATATTCCTGCACCATATAATCCAGATGCTTCTGATGGTTGCTTAAACCTAACAGCCCTGAGCACTGAGGACTAAACAATTGTTTAAAGACATCAATCAGCCGGCCACCTTCTCCATCGCTCTTCCTATGAAAGAATGAAGCCTCAGAAACAGGACCAGGAAATGGTAACCTCCCAGGATCTGGAAAGGCGTTACACAAGTTTTCTTCACGGCATCCTGAAGATGTTTCATCCTTTGCTTCCTCTGCGAAGGCAGGATGAGCTCTGTAACTTTACACTTGTAACGTGGATCAAGAAGGATTGCCAGCCAGTAATGATCCTTCTCCTTGATACCACCAATCCTTTCGCAGGCTTTGCAGAATCAGGGAGCCTGTGCGGCGTAAGTTTGAAGAGGCATGAGATTCTGAGTCTTCTGTGTCACTAGCCACATACAACTCCTTGGGTTTCTGGGGACTGAAAGCCATCCCTTGAAGACTGCTGCATGTTATCCTCTACATTCATGCTGACACAATCCTCCTCCTCTTCCTCCTGTGTGTTTGGTGGCCCTGCAGGAATATAATCTGCATAAAGGTGGCCTTGAGAGGAAAGGAAGTCCTCCTCTTCCTCCCGCTGTTCTGCCTCAGTGCCCTGTCCATGATTCCACAAAGTGTGTGCTCCAGCAGGAAGACTAGAGGGACAGTGTCACTGATACATGCATTGTAGCTGCTCACCATCCTTGTGGCCTCCTCAAATGGTGATGGGACAGTGCATGCATCCTTAATCAGTAGCCACTGTTGTGGCGAAAAGAAGCCAAGCTCCCCTGACCCTGTCCTGGTGCCGTACTCACACAGGTACTCATTGATGGCCCTCTTCTGTGTGTGCAGCAGCTGCAGCATTGTCAATGTTGAGTTCCACCTGGTGGGCATGTCACAAATGAGGCGGTTGGTGGGCAGGTTGAATTCATGTTGAATGTCAACCAGCCGAGCACTAGCATTGTATGACCGCTGAAAATGGCCACAGACTTTTCTGGCCTGCCTCAGAAGATCTTATAAGTCTGGGTACCTGTTCAAAAAATGTTGCACCACAAAATTCAGGATGTGTGCCAAGCATGGAACAGGTTTCAAGTGTCCCTGTCGAAGGGCGAAGAGAAAGTTGGTGCCATTGTCGCCTACAACCATTCCTGGCTCAAGCTGCGGTGGTGTCAACCACCTCTGAGCCTGCTCCTGCAGAGCTGACAGAATCTTTGCCCCAGTGGGGTTCCTGTCCCCTAGACAGACCAACTGAAGCACCGCATGGCATCTTTTAGCTTGACTGCTTGCATAGCCCCTTGCACGCTTAGGGAGAGTTGCTGTGTCACATACCTTACAGCGGAGCCCGAAATGATGAGGGTGGCCTCTTGCACGGTTCCGGTCCAAGCACCCCTGGTGGTGGGTACAGGGAGTGCGAGGACAATGAAAGGGTGCAGGTGCCTGCAGGCAGGAGGCTGGAACTTGGAGATATAGCAACCTCTGCTGAGGAGATGTGGAAACTGATCACCAAACTTGTTCAGCGGGAACCAGATCAGGATCAACTGCAGAATCAGGAACAGGCAAGAGTCAGCAACAGGCTGGCAGCGGGGTACCAAGTCAGAAGGCAAAACCGTAGTCAGGAACAGGCAGGGGTTGGCAACAGATGGGCAGCAGGGTACTGAATCAGGAGGCAGAGCCGTAATCATAAGTTCAAGCCAAGGTCAGTATTGCAGGTAGAGGCAGGTTCAGCAGGCAGGGGAGATCCAAGAGAATGGTCAGGGTATTCAGGAACAAGGTCAATCAGGCAGAGTAACAGCAGGAACACAGGAACAAGCTGAAGACAATCCAGCACTGATGCTAGGCAGACTCTCTGTTTATATAGGGTGCTGTGTGCCAGGATTCGCGCCAGCGTACGTGCGTATGCGCATGTGCATTAGAACCTTAGCACATTGGCACATGTGCGTTAGCACAATATCACCTTGGCACATTGGCGCATGCGCA
The DNA here is from genome assembly GCA_037952835.1 of Lithobates septentrionalis. Classification (NCBI taxonomy): domain Eukaryota; kingdom Metazoa; phylum Chordata; class Amphibia; order Anura; family Ranidae; genus Lithobates; species Lithobates septentrionalis. Next base: position 2,770,102 of record JBBDGP010001126.1, on the reverse strand, counting down.
TTAGCACATTAGCACTTTGGCACTTGCGGGCGCGCATTAGCGTGCGTGCGCGTTCGCATAGAGGTGCCATTGTGCATGCCCACCCTGGATCTCATTTGTCTCTGGCTATGGTTCCGTGCATGCACATTAGCATTAGCAGAACGAGGATTGGCAGCTGCTACACGGAGGTGGGTGCTTGCTGTGTGAGTTCTCTGACATGCTGGTTCAGATGACAATTAAGCAGAAGAGGCCACAGAGAAAGAAGAAGAGGAGGGGTGGAGCAGACAGAAGTGGCAGAATCACCACCAGCTTTTTGGAGGCGTGTTGGAAGACCAAGCTCCAACACTGAACCCTGTCCTGCATCCTGCCCAGCTGCCAGCAGAGTTACCCAGTGCACCGTGAAGGAAAGGTAACGTCTTTGACCGTGCCTGCTGGACCATGAGTCATGTGAACCTTGCTGCTTACCGCCCTGTCCAACGAGGCCAAAACATTGCCTTCCACATAACGGTAGAGAGCTGGAATGGTCTTACGTAAAAGGAAATTATTTTTGGAACCTGCCACTGTGGTACAGCACATTCCACAAATTACATAGTTACATACAGTTGTGCTCATAAGTTTACATATCCTGGCAGAATTTATGATTTCTTGGCCATTTTTCAGAGAATATGAATGATAACACAAAAACATTTATTTCACTCATGGTTAGTGCTTGGCTGAAGCCATTTATTATCAGTCAACTGTGTTTACTATTTTTAAATCATAATGATAACAGAAACTACCCAAATGACCCTGATCAAAAGTTTACATACCCCAGTTCTTAATACTGTGTATTGCCCCCTTTAACAGCAATGACAGATTGAAGTCTTTTGTGGTATATTTGTATGAGGCTCTTTATCTTCTCAGATGGTAAAGCTGCCCATTCCTCCTGGCAAAAAACCTCCAGTTCCTGTAAATTTTTGGGCTGTCTTGCATGAACTGCACGTTTGAGATCTCCCCAGAGTAGCTCAATGATATTGTGGTCAGGAGACTGAGATGGCCACTCCAGAACCTTCAATTTATTCTGCTGTAGCCAATGACAGGTTGACTTGGCCTTGTGTTTTGGATCATTGTCATGTTGGAATGTCCGAGTATGCCCCATGCATAGCTTCCTGGCTGATGAATGCAAATGTTCCTCCAGTATTTTTTGATAACATACTGCATTTATCTTGCCATCAATTTTGACCAAATTTCCTGTGCTTTTGTAGCTCACACATCCCCACAACATCAGTGATCCACTTCCGTGTTTCACAGTAGGAATGGTGTACCTTTCATCATAGGCCTTGTTGACTCTTCTCCAAATGTAGTGTTTATGGTTGTGGCCAAAAAGCTAAATTTTGGTCTTATCACTCTAAATGACTTTGTGCCAGAAGGTTTGAGGCCTGTCTCTGTACTGTTTGGCATATTGTAAGCAGGATACTTTGTGGCATTTGCGTAGTAATGGCTTTTTTCTTACGACTCGACCATGCAGCCCATCTTTCTGCAAGTACCTCCTTATTGTGCATCTTGAAACAGCCACACCACATATTTTCAGAGAGTCCTGTATTTCACATGAAGTTATTTGTGGGTTTTTCCTTGCATCCCAAACAATTTTCCTGGCAGTTGTGGCTGAAATTTTAGTTGGTCTACCTGACTGTGGTTTAGTTTCAACAGAACCCCTCATTTTCCACTTCTTGATTAGAGTTTGAACATTGCTGATTGGCAGTCTCAATTCCTTGGATATCTTTTTATATCCCTTTCATGTTTTATACAGTTCAACTACCCTTTCCCGCAGATCCTTTGACAATTCTTTTGATTTCCCCATGACTCAGAATGAATGGCCACGTGTCTTATAAATTTCCCTTACGTGGAAAAGTTTTATCCCTATTGTGGGGTCACCAGTACGGTATTTGTACATTGAAATCATATCCCCTCTCAAGCGTCTTTTCTCCAGAGAGAATAAGTTCAGTGCTCTTAACCTTTCCTCATAACTAATGTCCTCCAGACACTTTATTTGTTTTGTTGCCCTTCTCTAGACTCTCTCTAGCTTCAGCACATCCTTCCTGAGGACTGGCACCCAGAAATGGACAGCATACTCCAGGTGCGGCCGGACCAGAGTCTTGTAAAATGGGAGAATTATCATTTTATCCCTGGAGTTAATCCCCTTTTTTAATGCAAGTCAATATTCTGTTTGCTTTGCTTGCAGCAGCATGGCATTGCATGCCATTGCTGAGCCTGTCATCTCCTCGGTGGTCTTTGAGACATGATGGGGATTTTTTCTTTCACACCGCACTACACTGTATTATATACTGTACATTGACTGCATTGTATTATATACTGTACACCGCCTGAAGTGTATTATATACTATACACTGACTGCACTGTATTATATACTGTACACCGCCTGCACCCTATTATATACTGTACACCGACTGCCCTGTATTATATACTGTACGCCGCCTGCACTGTGTTATATACTATACACCGACTGCACTGTATTATATACTGTACGCCGCCTGCACTATATTATATACCATACACTGCATGCACTGTATTATATACTGTACACTGACTGCAATGTATTATATACTGTACACTAAGGATGAGCCGAACACCCCCCCCGGTTCGGTTCGCACCAGAACTTGCGAACAGACCAAAACTTTGCACGAACGTTAGAACCCCATTGAAGTCAATGGGACTCGAACGTTCTAAATCAAAAGTGCTCATTTTAAAGGCTAATTTGCATGGTATTGTCCTAAAAAGTGTTTGGGACCCGGGTCCTGCCCCAGGGGACATGTATCAATGCAAAAAAAAGTTTTAAAAACGGCCGTTTTTTCGGGAGCAGTGATTTTAATAATGCTTAACGTCAAACAATAAAAGTGTAATATTCCTTTAAATTTCGTACCTGGGGGGTGTCTATAGTATGCCTGTAAAGGGGCGCATGTTTCCCGTGTTTAGAACAGTCTGACAGCAAAATGACATTTTAAAGGAAAAATGATTGATAAAAAGGGCATGGGAATTCCCCACAGGGGAACCCCGAACCAAAATTTTAAAAAAAAATTTCAGGTCTGGTATGGATATTAAGGGGAACCCTGGCCAAAATTAAAAAAAAAAAATTGGCGTGGGGTCCCCCTCAAAATCTATACCAGACCCTTCAGGTCTGGTATGGATTTTAAGGGGAACCCCGCACCAATTTTTTTTTTTTAAATGGCGTGAGGTACCCCCAAAAATCCATACCAGACCCTTATCTAAGCACGCAACCTGGCAGGCCGCAGGAAAAGAGGGGGGACGAGAGAGCGCCCCCCCCTCCTGAACTGTACCAGGCCACATGCCCTCAACATTGGGAGGGTGCTTTGGGGGTAGCCCCCCAGAGCACCTTGTCCCCATGTTGATTTGGACAAGGGCCTCATCCCCACAACCCTGGCCCGGTGGTTGTGGGGGTCTGCGGGCAGGGGGCTTATCGGAATCTGGAAGCCCCCTTTAACAAGGGGACCCCCAGATCCCAGCTCTCCCCCCTGTGTGAAATGGTAAGGGGGTACAAAAGTACCCCTACTATTTCACAAAAAAAATGTCAAAAATGTTAAAAATGACAAGAGACAGTTTTTGACAATTCCTTTATGTAAATGCTTCTTCTTTCTTCTATTTTCTATCTTATTTCTTCTATCTTCTATCTTCCTTCGGTTTCTTCTTCCATCTTCTTCTTCTTCTGGTTCTTCTTGTTCTTTTGGTTCTTCATCCGATCTTCTCGTCCGGCATCTTCCTCAGCGGCGCCGTCTTCACTTCATCTTCTTTCCTCGGGCCGCTCCGCATCCACGATTGGATGGGAGGCTCCCGCTGTGTGACGCTTCTCCTCTTCTGACAGTTCTTAAATAACGGAGGGCAGGTGACCCCGCCCCCCTCTGACGCAGGGCAGGTGACCCCGTCCCCCTCTGATGCAAGGGGACTTTCCTGTGGCATTCCCTGTGACATCAGAAGGGGGCGGGGTCACCCACCCTGCGTCAGAGGGGGTACACACTGTATTATATACTGTGTACACCGCCTGCACTGTATTATATACTGTACACTGCCTGCACTGTGTTATATACTGTAACCACCTGCACTTTAATATATATTGTACACCACCTGCATTGTATTATCTACTGTACACTGACTGCAATGTATTATATATTGTACACTACCTGCACTGTATTATATACTGTACACTGACTGCAATGTATTATATATTGTACACTGACTGCACAGTATTTTATACTGTACACCGCCTGCACTGTATTATGTACTATATATTTATATATATATATCTATATATCTATATATCTATATATCTATATATATCTATATATATATATATATATATATATATATATATATATATATATATATATATATATATATAGATATATATATATATATATATAGATATATACACTACCGTTCAAAAGTTTGGGGTCACATTGAAATGTCCTTATTTTTGAAGGAAAAGCACTGTACTTTTAAATGAAGCTAACTTTAAACTAGTCCTAACTTTAAACAAATATACTCTATACATTGCTAATGTGGTAAATGACTATTCTAACTGCAAATGTCTAGTTTTTGGTGCAATATCTACATAGGTGTATAGAGGCCCATTTCCAGCAACTATCACTCCAGTGTTCTAATGGTACAATGTGTTTGCTCATTGGCTCAGAAGGCTAATTGATGATTAGCAAACCCTTGTGCAATCATGTTCACACATCTAAAAACAGTCTAGCTCCTTCCAGAAGCTACAAAACTGACCTTCCTGTGAGCAGATTGAGTTTCTGGAGCATCACATTTGTGGGGTCAATTAAACGCTCAAAATGGCCAGAAAAAGAGAACTTTCATCTGAAACTCGACAGTCTATTCTTGTTCTTAGAAATGAAGGCTATTCCATGCGAGAAATTGCAAAGAAATTAAAGATTTCCTACAACGGTGTGTACTACTCCCTTCAGAGGACAGCACAAACAGGCTCTAACCAGAGTAGAAAAAGAAGTGGGAGGCCGCGTTGCGCAACTAAGCAAGAAGATAAGCACATTAGAGTCTCTAGTTTGAGAAACAGACGCCTCACAGGTCCCCAACTGGCATCTTCATTAAATAGTACCCGCAAAACACCAGTGTCAACATCTACAGTGAAGAGGCGGCTGCGGGATTTTGGGCTTCAGGGCAGAGTGGCAAAGAAAAAGCCATATCTGAGACTGGCCAATAAAAGAAAAAGATTAAGATGGGCAAAAGAACACAGACATTGGACAGAGGAAGACTGGAAAAAAGTGTTGTGGACAGATGAATCCAAGTTTGAGGTGTTTGGATCACAAAGAAGAACGTTTGTGAGACGCAGAACAAATGAAAAGATGCTGGAAGAATGCCTGACGCCATCTGTTAAGCATGGTGGAGGTAATGTGATGGTCTGGGGTTGCTTTGGTGCTGGTAAGGTGGGAGCTTTGTACAGGGTAAAAGGGATTCTGAATAAGGAAGGCTATCACTCCATTTTGCAACGCCATGCCATACCCAGTGGACAGCGCTTGATTGGAGCCAATTTCATCCTACAACAGGACAATGACCCTAAACACACCTCCAAATTGTGCAAGAACTATTTACAGCAGAAGCAGGCAGCTGGTATTCTATCGGTAATGGAGTGGCCAGCACAGTCACCAGATCTGAACCCCATTGAGCTGTTGTGGGAGCAGCTTGACCGTATGGTACGCCAGAAGTGCCCATCCAACCATTCCAACTTGTGGGAGCTGCTTCTAGAAGCGTGGGGTGCAATTTCTCCAGCTTACCTCAATAAATTAACAGCTAGAATGCCAAAGGTGTGCAATGCTGTAATTGCTGCAAAAGGAGGATTCTTTGATGAAAGCAAAGTTTGATGTAAAAACAATGTTATTTCAAATACAAATCATTATTTCTAACCTTGTCAATGTCTTGACTCTATTTTCTATTCATTTCACAACGTATGGTGGTGAATAAGTGTGACTTTTCATGGAAAACACAAAATTGTTTGGGTGACCCCAAACTTTTGAACGGTAGTGTATATATATAGATATATATATAGATATATATATCTATATATATATATATATATATATATATAGATAGATATATATATATATATATATATATATATATATATATATATATATATATATATCTATATATATATATATATATATATATATATATATAGATATATATATATATAGATATATATATATATATATATATATACAGTATCTCACAAAAGTGAGTACACCCCTCACATTTTTGTAAATATTTTATTATATCTTTTCATGTGACAACACTGAAGAAATGACACTTTGCTACAAGTAGTGAGTGTACAGCTTGTATAACAGTATAAATTTGCTGTCCCCTCAAAATAACTCAACACACAGCCATTAATGTCTAAACCGCTGGCAACAAAAGTGAGTATACCCATAAGTGAAAATGTCCAAATTGGGCCCAAAGTGTTAATATTTTGTGTGGCCACCATTATTTTCCAGCACTGCCTTAACCCTCTTGGGCATGGAGTTCACCAGAGCTTCATAGGTTGCCACTGGAGTCCTCTTGCACTCCTCCACGATGACATCACGGAGCTGGTGGATGTTAGAGACCTTGCGCTCCTCCACCTTTCACTTGAGGATGTCCCACAGGTGCTGAATAGGGTTTAGGTTTGGAGACATGCTTGGCCAGTCCATCACCTTTACCTTCAGCTTCTTTACAACAAGGTTGGTCTTTATTGAAAAGAAATGATATACAATATAGAGTGGATCAGAACAGTAAAATGGCCACAAAATAATACACACATGGCTTACAAAAGGAACGAGTACATAAAGTGCATATCATAGGTAAATTAACTGGTTCATGTCATCGATAAAAAGGAGGAGGAGAAGCTGTAGGGGAGGGGAGGGAAGCAGGAGGGGGGGTGGAGAAGAGGGTTAAGAATCAATTAGGAAGCGAGGGGGAAAAGAGGGGGGGGCAGCCAGCGTTAACACCATACAATGCACATCAAGGAAAATGTTAACACCTATGTATTTAAGACCTCATCCATGGCCTGTCCAAGGTCGCCACACTCTCATGAACTTCTGAGGGCAACCTCTATTTATATAGGTCAATTTGTACATAGGTAAGACAGCATTAACTAAATTTTTACACACCCCTACCGTAGGAGATCTATGAGAATTCCATTTTAATACAATACAATCTCCTTCTTGGCATAAAAGAGCAGCAATGAAACCAACAGCTTGGTGTATCTAGGTCTCTGGTCGTCATCATGTATGCCTAACAGAGCCAATTCTGGGGTCAGTGGCATCTCGAGTTGTAGACGAGCGTTAATGCCCTCCATTATTGCAGACCAGTAGAACGCTAGTCTGGGGCAGGACCAGAACATATGTATGTATGTGCTATCCGGAGACCTACACCTGGGGCACTCCGGGGACCTCTCTGGGTATATTCTGTGCAGTCTCTGAGGTGTGAGATATGTCCTATGAAAGAATTTGGCTTGTATCAGTTTGTCCCTAGAGGATATCACCAATTTAAAACTTTCTTCAAAACTTTCCTCATAAGACTCCCTATCCAAAGTAGGGATATCCGCCACCCACCTAGACCAGAGTACATCCATCTTGGGAGAATCTTTCTTAATGAGAGTGAAGTACAGCGCAGACAAAGGCTTGGGTAGGGTCTCCTGGGCCAACAATTCCTCAACAGCATCAGATGTGAGATCGGGTGGAGTTGGGAATTGTGCACGGAAGGCATGTCTCAACCGGTGGTACCGGAACAACATCCACCGGGGAAGGCCATTCACCCTAACCAATTCTTGGAAGGATTGGAGAGATCCCGCTACTACCGGGCCCAGAGCTGCGGGTCAGGGATTGTCCGGAAGTGTGGGAAAGACGGGTTTCCCCACATAGGGCAAAAGGGTGACCACCTACCCGGAGAAACAAACCTCTTCCTGGCCATGCCCCACACCGTAAGAGTAGTTTTGGTAGGGATCAGTAAAGAAGGGTATGCTGAGGCTCCTCCATATATCAGATTGCCTAACTCCCTGAGAAAACCCACAACATTCGCCTCAAGGCAGACTGCAGCATTGGCTTTAGACTGTTCCAACCACCATCTGACCGTGACCAATATGGCCGCCCAATAGTAAATCAATAGGTTGGGCAGCGCCAACCCACCACAGTCCACCGGGAGCTGTAGAGTTGATCTAGCTAGTCGAGGGGAAGAGCCCCTCCATAAAAAGGAACCAATGCAGCTATCCAGCTCCTTAAAAAAGGAACGGGGTATCAGCACCGGGCAGTTCCTGAACAAATAAATAAATTTGGGAAGATAAATCATCTTTAGAACATTAATACATCCTAGCAAGTTAAGGGGTAGATTGGCCCACCGAGAGCAGTGTTCCTTAAGGCGTGATACTACAGGTTGAATATTAAGGCGTTGAAAGGACTGGGGATCTCGTGCAACCCTAATTCCCAGATATACAAATTCGTCTACCCATCTCAATGGTGACTGAGCCGCGGAATGTGTGGCCTGCGTATCAATAGGGAACAAAACAGATTTGCTCCAGTTGATCCGGATTCCAGAAAATTTTCCGAATTCGTCAAAAGCCGCTAGTGCAGCCTGTAGGGAAGGACCAGCGTCTTGCAGGTACAGCAAGGTGCCTTCTGCATATAACGATATTTTCTCCTCCAGAGGGCCAACCCTGAGCCCCCTAATATTATCAGAGTCCCTGACCAGAACCGCCAGGGGTTCCAAGGCCAGTGCGAAGAGGCTTGGAGAAAGAGGGCAGCCCTGACGGGTCCCCCTCTGGAGGAGAAAGAAATCTGAGAGGGTATTATTAACCCTAATCATTGCTCTAGGGGCTCTATATAGCAACTCTAACCAATGTAGAAACCTAGGTCCCACTCCAAATCTCCTCAACACCACCCATAAGTACTCCTACTCTACGGAGTCAAAAGCCTTCTCCGCGTCTAGAGAGGCTATGACTCCTGTACATTCATAATGATGGGATGTGGCCAGATTTAGAAACAGTCGACGGATATTGATATCTGTGCCCTTACCCGGCATGAACCCGGTTTGATCTACATGAATAAGGTCTTCTATTACCCCACCGAGCCTACGTGCTAGAATTTTTGCCAACAGCTTGTCATCAGCGTTAATCAGGGAAATAGGCCGGTAGGAGGCATATTCTTCCGGGTCCTTACCAAGTTTGGGCACCAATACCACTATCGCCTCAGACCATGACTCCGGAAGAGAGTCCAGGTCAAGGGACTGGTGTAGTAATGAAGTGAACTTGGGGGCCAAAAATTCTTGGTATGTTGAATAGAATTCAATGGGAATTCCATCAGGCCCTGGTGATTTGCCTGACTGCATACATCCTAACGCTTCCTGCACTTCTTCAAGTGAGATATCTCTATCCAAGTCCTCTCTTTTTTGCTGATTCCAGGGATGGGAGCGGGATCAGGTTAAGATACTCCATAAGTTCAGAGGTGTGGAAAGTTGCCCTAGAAGAGTATAATGTCTGGTAAAATTTTCAGAAACCTAGCATTTATATCCGCTGAATCTGTCAAGGTGTGACCATCTAGATCCCTCACCCTGCCAATGTGGGTCACGGCATGTTGTCCCTTAGCCAACCATGCCAATAGACTCCTGTTTTTGTCCCCGAATTCAAACACCCGCTGGGCGCTATCCAGCATAGCTTTTTTAGTGAGCTCAACTCTGAGTAGGGACAGTTCCCTCAGAGTATCCTGCCAGGGAACATAGGTTCCCTGATTAGGAGATCTTACATAGTCAGCCTCTTTTAACCAAGCCTGTTCCTCTAGATGCCTCAGAGACTGCGCAGACCACCTCTTCTTGGCAGCAATACGTGCCATATATGATCCCCTAAGCCATGACTTGAGGGTGTCCCAAACCACTAAAGGACCAGCTGAGCCTGCATTCCCAGTCCAGAAGTTACACAGTACCTCTGGCATCTCTTCCTGTATATCTGGGTCCATAATCCAATATTTGGACAGTCTCCAAGTTCTGACACCCACCTCCTCAGAGAGCCTAAATGTAACAGATACCTGAGCATGATCCGAGATTCCACGCGAGAGGATCTCCGCCGAGACCACTCTACTCAGCAAGGCCTCTGAGGCACAAATCAGGTCAATGCGGGACAATGTCCGGTATGTGGTGGATAGGCACGTGTATTCCCTGTCAGAGGGGTGAAAATGACGCCAAACATCTGTCATGTGAAATGTGGAGGCCCAGCAGGACAACCCCAGCTGCAGAGGACCAGAAGCATGGAGTATGTCCATAGTTGGAGAGGGAGCCATATTAAAGTCACCAGTAAATAGTACATTCTCGACATTATAAAGTGTAACCTGCTGCATCAGCACATGAAGCACATCTATATCGGCTGGGGGGGGGGCAGGTACAGACCCACAATCACCACAGGAACTTCCAAAATCAGGGCGTGAAGGAGCACATACCTACCCCCTGAGTCGATTTTAACATCCAGGAGCTGAAAAGGCAGGGATCTGTGCACTAATATACTAACGCCTCTGGCGTAGTTAGAATAGGGTGCGTGGTAGTGAGCACCCACCCAGGCTCATTTTAAACTCAGAATACGGGAACCCACCAGATGCGTCTCCAGGAGAACACACACCTGGGGGCGGAGCTTCTTCAGATAATTGAGTACCAGCGAGCGCTTTATAGCAGAGTTAAGACCCCGCACGTTCCACGTCACCACCATGCATGTAGCCATGAGGAGAGGCATGTAAATGTCTGCAACAGGGCTGCGAACAGAGGCAACACGAGCCGGAGTGGCCAAGACAGGTCGCCCGAGCTCGCAGCCATCCCACAGGCCTGCGACAGGTCATACAGATGAGCAAAGCCATAAGGGCCAATATCACATTTAACCTTCCTTAACAACAAAAGACCAACACTAAATACATAACTGAATTAAACCATAACACCCAACAAAGGCCAGTGAGTGCCACCCTCCCCCTCCCCCCACCCCATGCACCTCGGAACCGTGTGGAACACTTAGATCCCAAAAAACCCATAGTCAAGGGACTATAGTTAACAAAATGGGGTTGTGCGACCGACAACAGATGTTATTCCATTATCGATAGCAGGAAGTCCAGGCATGAGTATACACAGGGAGACTCATCCCTGAGCAATGGAGTAGTATAATTGAAAAAAAGAATAAAAGCAAAAATAAAAACCTGATAATCACCTGCCTGAGCAGGGGCACATACTTATGGAACTGCTGCAATGTACCACTCATTAAATATACAGGAGTAGATAGGCCTTCCCAGGGAGGGCAATACAGGAGTAGATAGGAATCTCAACACTAGGGATGAGCCGAACACCCCCCGGTTCGGTTCGCACCAGAACCCGCGAACGGACCGAAAGTTCGCACGAACGTTAGAACCCCATTGACGTCTATGGGACTCGAACGTTCGAAATCAAAAGTGCTCATTTTAAAGGCTAATTTGCATGGTATTGTCCGAAAAAGGGTTTGGGGACCCGGGTCCTACCCCAGGGGACATGTATCAATGCAAAAAAAACTTTTAAAAACGGCCGTTTTTTCGGGAGCAGTGATTTTAATGATGCTTAAAGTAAAAAAAAAAAAGTGAAATATTCCTTTAAATATCGTACCTGGGGGGTGTCTATAGTATGCCTGTAAAGTGACGCGTGTTTCCCATGTTTAGAACAGTCCCTGCACCAAATGTCATTTTTAAAGGAAAAAATCTCATTTAAAACTGCTTGCGGGTTTAATGTCATTTCGGGTCATGGCAATATGGATGAAAATCAGTGAGACAAACGGCATGGGTACCCCCCCCAGTCCATTACCAGGCCCTTTGGGTCCTGTATGGATATTAAGGGGAACCCCGCACCCAAATTAAAATAAGGAAAGGCCCTATATACTCTGAACAGCAGTATACAGGCGGTGCAAACAAGACAGGGACTGTAGGTTTGTTGTTAAGTAGAATCTCTTTGTAATTTTGAACGGGTACATTTTTAACGTGTTTAGCTCCAGCCAAAAAATCTTTTTTAAGCTTTTTGGAAAACATAGGGAAGGGTTATCACCCCTGTGACATTTGTTTTGCTGTCTTTCCTCCTCTTCAGAAGATTTCACCTCACTTTTTTGTCCCAATGAAAAATGTTTTTTGAAAATTTGGGTTTTTTTGTGGAACAAGGATTGGAAAGCATCAGTGGAAAGGAGAAATTGTTTTCCCATATTAACTCTTACAGGAGAGAATTTCCCTTCCTAGGGGTAGATTTCATCTCACTTCCTGTTGTCTCCTTCCGTTTGCAAGTAGGAGTCGTTTGTAAGTTAGATGTTTGAAAGTAGGGTCCTGCCCTATATACTCAGCAGAAATTTGGGCCTTAGGTGTTGCTGTGGCCACAACACTGTAAGCCCTCACAGGGCCCTGCTGTGAAATATTAGATCAAGAATTGTAATTACATGCCCCTGTTGAACAGGAGCTGAAAAATTAGGCCTTAGGCACTGGTGCTGGTGCCACAACACTGCAACCCCTCACAGACACTCTAGTTGGAACGCAGGAACGAGCCCTGCTGCAAAGTATTGCATCAAAAATTGTAATTACACGCCCCTGTTAGACAGGGGCAGAAAAATTGGGCCTTAGGCACTGGTGCTGGTGCCACAACACTGCAACCCCTCACAGACACTCTAGTTGGAATGCAGGAACGAGCCCTGCTGCAAAGTATTGCATCAAAAATTGTAATTACACGCCCCTGTTAGACAGGGGCAGAAAAATTGGGCCTTAGGCACTGGTGCTGGTGCCACAACACTGCAACCCCTCACAGACACTCTAGTTGGAATGCAGGAACGAGCCCTGCTGCAAAGTATTACATCAAAAATTGTAATTACACGCCCCTGTTAAACAGGGGCTGAAAAATTGTGCCTTAGGCACTGGTGGTGGCGCCCAGAACCAAAAATGTTCTTACAAGCTATCAGTGTGATGATTGAGGAGGAAGAGGATAATTACTCAGGGATAGTCACTCAGCATCAGCATAGGCAGTCTTTGAAGGGATCTGAAAAAAATTATTCAGTTACATCAGCATCAGGTGCTTGGTAGCTGGTGGTGATCCAAGACTGATTCATTTTTATGAAGGTCAGCCGATCGACCGAGTCAGTGGACAGACGCACCCTGTGATCGGTTACCACGCCTCCAGCAGCACTGAATGTGCGTTCCGAAAGAACGCTGGATGCAGGACAGGCCAGTAGCTCAATTGCATACTGTGCAAGCTCTGGCCAGTGATCCATCCTCAAGACCCAGTAACCCAGAGGATTTTCGGTGGGAAAGGTGTCCAAGTCTGATCTTGCCCCTAGGTATTCCTGCACCATGTAAAACAGACGCTGGCGATGGTTGCTGGAACCGATCATACCTTGGGGCTGCGGACCAAAAAATTGTCTGAACGCATCGGTCAGACGGCCACCTTCTCCACCGCTCCTTCTTTGACTGACCGAAGCCTCAGCAACACGTTGTCCAGAAACAGGAGTTTGTAACCTCCCAGTCTCTGGGAATGCGTTGCACAGACCTTTCTGCAAGGCCTCCCGAAGATGTTTCATCCTCTGCTCCCTCTGCGATGGCAAGATAAGGTCCGCAACCTTACCCTTGTAACGTGGATCAAGGAGGGTTGCCAGCCAGTATTGGTCCTTCTCCTTGATACCACGAATACGAGGATCCTTACGCAGGCTTTGCAGGATCAGGGAGGCCATGCAGCGTAGGTTTGCTGAGGCATTCGGTCCGGAGTCCTCTGGGTCACTAAGGACAACAACGTCCGCAGCCACCTCCTCCCAGCCACGTACAAGTCCATGTGTTCCTTGGGACTGATCCCTTAAAGACTGCTGATGCTGAGTGCCAGGCTCCACCTCCATACTGACACAATCTTCCTCCTCCTCCTCCTCCTCCTCCTCCTCTTCCTGTGTGATCGGCGGGCATGCAGGAACACTGTCTGGATAAAGGGGGCCTTGAGAGCTAAGGAAGTCCTCCTCTTCCTGCCTCTGTTCTGCCTCAAGTGCCCTGTCCATTATTCCACGCAGCGTGTGCTCCAACAGGTGGACAAGGGGGACAGTGTCACTGATGCATGCACTGTCAGTGCTCACCATCCTCGTGGCCTCCTCGAATGGTGACAGGACAGTGCATGCATCCCTGATCATGGCCCACTGGCGTGGGGAAAAAAAACCAAGCTCCCCTGACCCTGTCCTGGTGCCATAGTCGCACAGGTACTCATTGATGGCCCTCTGCTGCGTGTGCAGCCGCTGCAGCATGGCCAACGTTGAGTTCCACCTGGTGGGCATGTCACAGATTAGGCGGTTCTTGGGCAGGTTAAACTCCTTTTGGAGGTCCGTCAGCTGAGCACTGGCATTATATGACCGGCGGAAATGCACACAGACTTTCCTGGCCTGCCTCAGGACATCCTGTAAGCCCGGGTACCTGCCCAAGAACCGCTGCACCACCAAGTTAAGGACGTGAGCCAAACAGGGCACATGGGTCAGTTGTCCCTGTCGGAGGGCAGAGAGGAGGTTGGTGCCATTGTCGCAAACCACCATTCCTGCCTTAAGTTGGCGTGGCGTCAACCACCTCTGAACCTGCCCCTGCAGAGCTGACAGAACCTCTGCCCCAGTGTGGCTCCTGCCCCCCAAGCACACCAGCTCAAGCACCGCATGGCATCTTTTGGCCTGCGTACTTGCGTAGCCCCTTGAACACCTACGGAGCACCGCTGGTTCCGAGGAAGAGGCCATGGAGGAAGAAGAAGAGGAGGGGGTGGAGGAGAGAGGTGTGTCACAATCAGCATTTTGGAGGCGTGGTGGCGGAACAACCTCCAACACTACTGCACCTTGTCCTGCATCCTTCCCAGCTGCCAGCAGAGTCACCCAATGCGCCGTGAAACTTAAGTAACGTCCCTGTCCATGCCTGCTGGACCATGAGTCAGCGGTAATATGCACCTTACCGCTGACGGCCCTGTCCAGCGAGGCATGGATATTGCCTTCCACATGCCGGTAGAGAGCCGGAATCGCCTTCCGTGAGAAAAAGTGGCGTTTGGGTACCTGCCACTGAGGAACCGCACATTCCACAAACTCACGGAAGGGGGCAGAGTCTACCAACTGAAAAGGCAGCAGTTGAAGTGCTAGCAATTTTGCCAAGCTAGCATTCAACCGCTGAGCATGTGGATGGCTGGGAGCAAACTTCTTTCGGCGGTGCAGCAGCTGGGGCAGGGAAATTTGCCTGGTACAATCTGACGTCGGTGTACCAAAAGCAGATTGCCCACAAGTACTTGGCTGTGACACACCTAATTCTACACCTTCATTCCTCTCACTGCAGGTCTCAGAGAGGACTGAAGGTCTAGTGGGGTTGGAAATCTCAGCTGATGAGGAGCAAGGAGAGATCCTCTTTGTTCTTTGGTGTGGGTCTTTTAGATATGCTTGCCAACGAACTGCATGGCAGGTCAACATATGTCTGGTCAAGCATGTGGTACCCAAGCGGGAGATGTTTTGGCCACGCGAGATACGCTTGAGACATATGTTGCAAATAGCAGCGGTGCGATCTGATGCACTCGTCTCAGCCCTGCACATGTGGAGCTTTGGGGTGTGATGCAGTCAATGTGCTGCCCTTAGGCTGGCCCCTGGAGGGCATCCTGCCTCGTTGGTGATGTGCCGCCTCCTCCTCCTCCTCCTCCTCTCTCCTATCAGGCACCCACATTGAGTCAGTGACCTCATCATCCCCTCCCTCCTCATCACTGGAGCAAACCTGGCAGTATGCTGCAGCAGGGGGAGCATGACTGCCAGATTGCTGTCCTTCTTGGGCACCCCCTCTGTCCGTGCTCATGTTACTGCCTTCATCGAGCTCAGTATCATCATCAGAGCCTTCCAAACGCTGGGCATCCTCCTGGAGCATGTACCCAACACTGTGGTCAAACAGTTCGAGGGAATCCTCAGGAGGACATGGTGGAGCTAGGGAAGGAGTCACTGATGACATTGAGCTGAGGGAAGAGGCCGCTGCTTTGCCAGACAAAGCACCCTGGGCATGGGTGAGAGAGGATGAGGAGGATGAGGACGGCTTGGTCATCCACTCGACCAAGTCTTCCGCATGTTGCGGCTCAACACGGCCAGCTGCCGAAAAAAAGGCCAAGCGTGTCCCATGGCCACGTGCTGATGAGGATGCACCGTCTCCACGACCAGCACTAGACACAGAGCCTGCTTGCCCTCTCTTATTGGCTTGTGACTGTCTGCCTCTCCTTCTTGGCCTTCCAGACATACTAATGGCCTGTAGCTGCACTAAGCTGGGATAGAACACCTGTAATTTTCTTCAGGTAGCTTTATATACTGTAACCAGACAAGCCTGCCTGTCAGTAGGAAGATAACAGGAACGGATCTAGCTGAACACTGTGAGCAGGACGCACTGCACTAAATGTAAATAGCAGGAACGGATCTAGCTGAACACTGTGAGCAGGACGCACTGACTGCACTAAATGTAAATAGCAGGAACGGATCTAGCTGAACACTGTGAGCAGGACGCACTGACTGCACTAAATGTAAATAGCAGGAACGGATCTAGCTGAACACTGTGAGCAGGACGCACTGCACTAAATGTACATAGCAGGAACGGATCTAGCTGAACACTGTGAGCAGGACGCACTGACTGCACTAAATGTAAATAGCAGGAACAGATCTAGCTGAACACTGTGAGCAGGACGCACTGACTGCACTAAATGTAAATAGCAGGAACGGATCTAGCTGAACACTGTGAGCAGGACGCACTGACTGCACTAAATGTAAATAGCAGGAACAGATCTAGCTGAACACTGTGAGCAGGACGCACTGACTGCACTAAATGTAAATAGCAGGAACGGATCTAGCTGAACACTGTGAGCAGGACGCACTGCACTAAATGTAAATAGCAGGAACAGATCTAGCTGAACACTGTGAGCAGGACGCACTGCACTAAATGTAAATAGCAGGAACGGATCTAGCTGAACACTGTGAGCAGGACGCACTGCACTAAATGTAAATAGCAGGAACAGATCTAGCTGAACACTGTGAGCAGAACGCACTGCACTAAATGTAAATAGCAGGAACAGATCTAGCTGAACACTGTGAGCAGGACGCACTGCACTAAATGTAAATAGCAGGAACGGATCTAGCTGAACACTGTGAGCAGGACGCACTGACTGCACTAAATGTAAATAGCAGGAACAGATCTAGCTGAACACTGTGAGCAGGACGCACTGACTGCACTAAATGTAAATAGCAGGAACGGATCTAGCTGAACACTGTGAGCAGGACGCACTGACTGCACTAAATGTAAATAGCAGGAACGGATCTAGCTGAACACTGTGAGCAGGACGCACTGCACTAAATGTAAATAGCAGGAACAGATCTAGCTGAACACTGTGAGCAGGACACACTGCACTAAATGTAAATAGCAGGAACGGATCTAGCTGAACACTGTGAGCAGGACACACTGCACTAAATGTAAATAGCAGGAACAGATCTAGCTGAACACTGTGAGCAGGACGCACTGCACTAAATGTAAATAGCAGGAACAGATCTAGCTGAACACTGTGAGCAGGACGCACTGCACTAAATGTAAATAGCAGGAACGGATCTAGCTGAACACTGTGAGCAGAACGCACTGCACTAAATGTAAATAGCAGGAACAGATCTAGCTGAACACTGTGAGCAGGACGCACTGCACTAAATGTAAATAGCAGGAACAGATCTAGCTGAACACTGTGAGCAGGACGCACTGCACTAAATGTAAATAGCAGGAACGGATCTAGCTGAACACTGTGAGCAGGACGCACTGACTGCACTAAATGTAAATAGCAGGAACGGATCTAGCTGAACACTGTGAGCAGGACGCACTGCACTAAATGTAAATAGCAGGAACAGATCTAGCCTAATCTATCTAACTCAAATCAAATGACATTGTCTGTCTCTCTCTCTATCAGCACACCGGAACACACTACACAGGGCCGCCGTGCAGGCGGCCTTATATAGTGTGGGGCGTGTACTAAATCCCCTGATCCATAATTGGCCAAAGCCACCCTGGTTTTGGCCAATTACAGCTCTCTCTACTGACGGCGCTGTGATTGGCCAAGCATGCGGGTCATAGTGCATGCTTGGCCAATCATCAGCCAGCAATGCACTGCGATGCCGCAGTGAATTATGGGCCGTGACGCGCCACACGAATTTGGCGCGAACGGCCCATAACGTTCGCAATTCGACGGACGGTCGAACAGCCGATGTTCGAGTCGAACATGGGTTCGACTCGAACACGAAGCTCATCCCTACTCAACACAGAGTCACGAATCAGATCAGTATCCCGGTGCCACTAACACTCCATAGAAGTTTATGGAAACTCGTACAAAGCAGTCTTGAGACAGGATGGGTGATACTCACCCGTGCAGTTCCTCAATGACGATCCTCAGCAACAGTGTCCAGGTATATAGGACAAAAATAGGATATATATGTGGAAGGAATGTAAACGGGCCACATACCCAACAGCAGCAAAAAAAAAAACAAAAAGGGGAAAAACAGCACGGCCGATTCCAACCACATAATATATAAATCTACAAAAAGTCCTCCCAGCCCCCAATGTCGGCAAGGTCTCCAACCAGGCAGCCGCATCTTTAGGATTGGTGAAGAAGCGGATCATCTCGCCGTCTACCACCCGGAGCTTTGCAGGAAACAGGATACTATACTTAACTCCTCTCCTCCTCAGGCCGGCCTTGACTGCATCGAAGGAGCGGCGCTGCCGCTGGGTCTCCATGGTGTAGTCCGGGAACAGGAGAACAAAAAACAGAGAGAAATAATCTCTCAAGAGGACAAAAAAACCCTCAGGCACTGTCTGAAAAACCAAGCCAAATTTTATTAACAATTAGAAAAACACACCACACGAATTAGTGACAATTTAGAACAGATAGGGCTATAGTGAGTGACTATCACTGGCCCTAAACATAAAATTGACAACGTTGTAATTAAAAACAAGGGAAGCCATGGCCAGACATACCACAATCACACTCCATTCACCACTCATTGTTGATTGTTGTAGCGAAAAATTGTGAAACTAAAGTAACATGATTTACTTTATTCAGTCCCTAAGGGGTTTTTTGTCCTCTTGAGAGATTTTTTCTCTCTGTTTTTTGTTGTATGCTTTAGGAGATCCCTGACAAGTATCCCGCATGTTCCATGCGGTTGATTGTCTGACATAAGCCGGTCTTTTCAAATTTATAACCAAAAAAAAGGGTTGATCCAGGCCAACCTCACCTATTTTTTGCTCGGGAACAGGAGAAGTTTGACATTCCGGGAAGGGAATTCACCCGCAGCCCGTGAGGCCCTCAACAGCTCATCTCTATCACGGAAGTTCAATAGCTGGAAAATGAGAGTGCAGGGGGGCTCCTTCTGGTCCAGGTCTAGGCGGGACACGGTGCGCTCTCTCAACCGCGAAGTAGGGGGAGAGCTGTGCAGATGGAAGCAGGGTACGCAGCAAGTCCTCAGTGAATAGGGCCAGTGACCTCCCCTCCACACCCTCATGGAGACCCACTATACGTAGGTTATTCCACCTGCTGTGGTTCTCAGCGTCCTCCGCTCGGTATTCAAGAGCCTTAACCTTCGTTTGGAGGGTGCGGATAGAAGCTGCATGGTCTGTTACTGTGTCCTTCACCGTACCCACACGCCGCTCAGCCAACACTCTGGACCTGATTTTATCGAAGTCCTGCCTCAGTAAGCCCACATCCAGCTGTACCTCTTCAATTTTAGAGGCCTGAGCAGATTGGCAAGTGGTGACAGCCGCCTGACACGAAGTTATAGCTGCCATGATCTCAGGTATGCCTGGGTTAGCAGCAAGGAGATCCGCCTCATGGTCTGTCTGCAGCGCCATATTAGAATGGCGCGCAGGAGGGCCCGGGGAGCAGGAGAGCAGGCTGCTGTCCTCTGGAATATTCGGGGAAATTTAAGTTTCTTACCCCGCTTTTGTATGCCGGGAGTTCTGGAAGGCATCCAGGTAGCAGGGGATTCTCAATCGAGCACAGTTTTTCAATGTACGGATGAAAGTATAAGCTATACTCCAGGAGCTCACAGGGAACACTTCCACTCAGTCCGCCATGCCGGCCACGCCCCCCCACCTTCAACTTCTTTAGCAGGGCAATGGTCGTCTTTGAGGTGTGTTTGGGGTCATTATCATGTTGGAATACTGCCCTGCAGCCCAGTCTCTGAAAGGAGCGGATCATGCTCTGCTGCAGTTTGTCACAGTACATGTTGGCATTCATGGTTCCCTCAATGAACTGTAGCTCCCCAGTGGCGGCAGCACTCATGCAGCCCCAGACCATGACACTTCCACCACCATGCTTGACGGTATGCAAGACACACTTGTCTTTGTACTCCTCACCTGTTTGCTGCCACACACGCTTGATACCATCTGAACCAAATAAGTTTATCTTGGTCTCATCAGACCACAGGACATGGTTCCAGTAATCCATGTCCTTAGTCTGTTTGCAGGCTTTCTCGTGCATCATCTTTAGAAGAGACTTTCTTCTGGGATGACAGCCATGCAGACCAATTTGATGCAGTGTGTGGCGTATGGTCTGAGCACTGACAGGCTGACCCCCCACCCCTTCAACCTCTGCAGCAATGCTGGCAGCACTCATATGTCTATTTCCCAAAGACAACCTCTAGATATGACACTGAGCACCTGCACTGAACCTCTTTGGTCGACCATGGCAAGGCCTGTTCTGAGTGGAACCTGTCCTGTTAAACCACTGTAGGGTCTTGGCCACCGTGCTGCAGCTCAGTTTCAGGGTCTTGGCAACCTTCTTATAGCCTAGGCCATCTTTATGTAGAGCAACAATTCTTTTTTTCAGATCCTGAGAGAGTTCTTTGCCGATAACACTAAATTTAACACACCAGCTCCCCATTCACACCTGAGACCTTGTAACACTAACGTGTCACTTGGGAGGGAAAAATGGCAAATTGGGCCGAATTTGGACATTTTGACTTAGGGGTGTACTTACTTTTGTTGCCAGTGGTTCAGACATTAATGGCTGTGTGTTGAGTTATTTTGAGGGGACAGCAAATTTACACTGTTATGCAAGCTGTACACTCACTACTTTACATTGTAGCAAAGTGTCATTTCTATATATATATATATATATATATATATATATAGAATATATATATATAATATATATACAAACTACACTGACTACACACTGTATTAACTAACTAACCTGCCTAATCAATTTCAAGTTTACCACTCTAACACACTACATATGGCTGCTGTGTAAGCAGCCTTATATAGTGTGGGGCTTGTTCTTAGCCCCTAAACCATGATTGGCCAAAGCCTTTGGCCAATTATAGCTCTCACAGCACATCACGCTGTGATTGGCAAAAGCATGTAGGTCATGTGCCTGCTTTGGCCAATCAGTAGCCGTCAATGCATTACTATCTCGCAGTGCATTATGGGGCACTCCGCAGTGCTCGAATTTGACGCAAAAACCCCATATGTTTGTTTGTTCTGCGAACAAACACCCGATGTTCGAGTCGAACTTAAGTTCGACTCGAACATAGGGACCATCACTACACATTATTACTAAGTACCTGCATGTACTCCTTGTTCTGAACAAAAAACATCTTAGGTTTTGAATCTGGATGTGTTAAGAGTGGAAATTCATTTTTGAGCATCTTCTTGCAGCACCCATCCAGTACTTACAGTGGAACTAACCTAACTTGTAAAAAAAACTGCAAGCAGGCAACTCTTTATTGCAGAAGAAATATATGTCTCTTCTTCAATAACACACACTTATTTGCCTGCTCGCACATGCACAACTCAACTTGTATTCCAGGCACACTTTGGCTGTGCTGGAAAGACTTACTCCTGTGCTCATGCGTGGGATGATGTCATCCCCCACTAGGCAATCAGAAGGCTAAAAACCTGGTACCTGGAAGATGACGGCAGCCAGCAAGGGATGGAAGTATTTGATATTTTAAATTGTACATATAGCTTAGATTAAATACACCAGAAGCACTCAAATCTGATTCATTTAGACTTTAAGTTTTTTTAGGTAATTTTGGTTGTGGTACATCATTTTTATCAAGGGATAATAGGCCTGAACTGAACATTGGAAGTAGCAGCCATAACAGATCTAAAAGCTATAGGACACTTTACTCTTAAAAAATAAAGCTAAAAGTGTGTTGTCTGAAATCCAGTAGCCACACATATTGTTCAATGGCTGGAAAGTGTAACCTTGAACACTGTTTGGCACCCTTAAGCCGCGTACACACGAGTGGAATGTCCAACAGAAAAAGTCAGACGGAAGCTTTTCATCGTCTATTCCGATCGTGTGTATGCCTCATCGGACTTTTTTTTTTTTAAATTCTGATGGACCTAGAAATGGAACATGTTCTAAATATTTCAGAATCAATTCCTATCGGTAAAACCGCTGTTCCGACGGCCTAAAAATGACGCATGCTCTGAAGTAAGTACGAGACGGAAGCTATTGGCTACTGGCTATTGCACTTCCTTTTTCTAGTCCAATCATACGTGTTGTATGTCACCGCGTTCTGGACAGTCGGACTTTGGTCTGACTTTGGTTTGACCGTGTGTAGGCAAGACCGCTTGAATGGAATTCCGTCGGAGTTCCATCTGAGAAACCTTCGAAGTTTATTCTGACTGCAAAACCGGTCGTGTGTATGCGGCATTACAGTGACTGGTTATTTGAATAGGCCGCAAACATTGAGACACAAAGCAGGATTTAGTAAGACTTTATAAATCGGCAGCTGAGGTCCAGCTGTGGAAACATTGTTTTGCAACTTTTTGCCGAGTACACACGGTCGGATTTTCCGACGACAAATGTTCGATGGGAGCTTGTTGTCGGAAATTTGGAACTGTGTGTAGGCCCCATCGGACTTTTTCCGTCGGAATTTCCGACAAACAAAATTTGAGATCTGGATCTCAAATTTTCCGACAACAAAATCTGTTCTTGTAAGTGTACACAATTCTGACGCACAAAGTTCCACGCATGCTCTGAATCAATTACAAGACGGAAGCGCTCACTCTGGTAAAACTAGCGTTTGTAATGGAGATAGCACATTCGTCACGCTGAAAAATTTTAAATCTTTTAATGCAGTGAATTATCTTCTTCTTTATAATGCTAGAATAATGAAGTTTTTGCTGCTCATATTCACACAGAGTTCTGACAACCTGATTTCTTTATTATTTCTCGTGATCTCATGAATAATTTTTTTTCGTCAGATCTCCATAATAATGTTTAGAATTTTTGGTTATAGTGTTTTTTTGTTTTTTTTATCCAGATCTCCTATTTTTTTTTTGTTATAGTGATCAAAAGGAATAAGGGGGTGGAGCCGTAGTTGCAGTTGCTGCTACTGTCAACTCCCGTCTCGACCCCTCAAAAAGAAAAAGGAATGGGACTATTGCGGTACTCAATATCAATATACAATGATGGGTATGGAAAAATAAATTAAATTTTTTTATAAAAAATCACTATTATTATAAAAAATATTGATAAAAATGCAGTTACACTTACAATTGCAGTTACAGACAACAACACTACATATAGACATAAAAAAGGAAATACCACATAGTCTAAGCAAGTGGACTCCGCAAAGTTTTAGATGAGGAGTGTATGTAAAGATTTAATTCTCGACCGGTTTCGCGGTTAGCACCGCTTCTTCAGGAGAACCATATCTACAACATGATATAAAATAGCTTTAACATATACAAGTGTATATATAGAATTATTGCAGCAAAATCATTTACAAAATATCAAAACACTTCATACAGAAAAGGTAAGGATAAGGACAAGCTCACCCACTCAGGCGATTTCCGTGGGCATGCAGGACCCAATATAAATCCCCCCATGGCGGACACAGGGGATGACAGGCAGCCTCTGATGGATAAATATTGAATTAACTGATTGTAAACATCACCATACTGTGATATCGTGAGAAGGTGTGCCATTACCATGCAAATACGATAAACCCGAGGTGGTGGTCTGTCTGTCTGTTCCCCTCCTATTCCACGTTCCTTTCCCTCTGTTTCCCTGACCTTACCCTCTGGTTCCCCTTCCCCCTTCCCCTCCGTGTTCTCCTCCTTTTCCTTCCCCTTCCTCTCCCCTCTTCCCTTATGTTTCATTTCTGTCATCCCATCCTATTAGTTCAAGACTACTCCTTGTCAGTGTGTCCTCCCATGCTCTCTTGAAGTCGACAGAAGGATGTTTTAAGGTGGGAAATATCTGGCCCCTCAGGCCGAGGGGGCAGATTTTCTCACTAACATACAATTTAAAGTATTCAATATGCCAATGTAAGTGTGACTTACGTTTGAGGAGTTTCGACATTCGAGCAAAGAAAGTTTGAATAGCATCTTCAATTTTGTGTTCATTCAAGCATGCAGTTTTGAGGTTGGACATAAAGCCTACCCAATCCGTGCCTAGAACGTCCATGTTGTATTCAACTGTGACAAAGAATCCTTAAATTATGTTGTGGTGACAAGGAATACAAGGACTACAAACCAATAACCATAACATAAAGAAAAATATAAAAAGGCACAGAGAACAAGGAGGTATCGATTGGTGTTGCTGTCCACCAAGAGATACACAACAAAGATGGGTTTATTATCCACCTTATGTATACTACAAAATTAATACGGCCTACATTACAATAAGAATTTTAATGGGTACAAGTACCATCATCCCAGAATATCATAATCAAAAGGAATAAGAGGGTGGAGCCGTAGTTGCAGTTGCTGCTACTGTCAACTCCCGTCTCAACACCCCAAAAAGAAGAAGGAATGGGACTATTGCGGTACTCAAAATCAATGTACAATGATGGGTATGGAAAAATAAATTAAAATTTTTTATAAAAAATCACTTTTAATAGAAAAAATATTGATAAAAATGCAGTTACACTTACAATTGCAGTTACAGACAACAACACTACATATAGACATAAAAAAGGAAATACCACATAGTCTAAGCAAGTGGATTCCGCAAAGTTTTAGATGAGGAGTGTATGTAAAGCTTTAATTCTCGACCGGTTTCGCGGTTAGCACCGCTTCTTCAGGAGAACCATATCTACAACATGATATAAAATAGCTTTAACATATACAAGTGTATATATAGAATTATTGCAGCAAAATCATTTACAAAATATCAAAACACTTCATACAGATAAGGTAAAGATAAGGACAAGCTCACCCACTCAGGCGATTTCCGTGGGCATGCAGGACCCAATATAAATCCCCCCGCGGCAGACACAGGGGATGACAGGCAGCCTCTGATGGATAAATATTGAATTAACTGATTGTAAACATCACCATACTGTGATATCGTGAGAAGGTGTGCCATTACCATGCAAATACGATAAACCCGAGGTGGTGTTCTGTCTGTCTGTTCCCCTCCTATTCCATGTTCCTTTCCCTCTGTTGACAATGACAAACAAATATACTAAAATTAATGAGGATGCTATTTTTTTAGATCTGAAGAATCAACAGAGCAATCTAGACACCTATGTCCTGAAACCCTCACAATCCCAAAACAGAATCCCCTCCCTCAGGTCACACCAACCTCAACGTCATAAACCTCACCCCATATACACTCAATAATGAGGAAATCTCGTTATTGCAACTAGGACTTGGTTTTTGCCCCCTCGATGCGCTTAAGGTTACTGAGACAATTAAGGACTTGTACTTGTTTGCACGCAATTTAACTTTCAGATATATCTATGATAAGGATCGTGTCAACCTCGGCCTGGAGCGTGAGCTCACGGAGCGGACCAGAGGCTTCTCCATGGAGGAGTTTAGGGTGCTCCGTGACCTCATGCTCTTGTTCGATGAGGGGGATACCGAGGACCCTGTTCTGTCTCAAGACAGCGGATCCCTTGGTGATATCCCTCCAATTGGGTCCTAAACAGGGATGTTCCCCGCTGCCACCCCTTTAACTAGTACTTCTTGCCGAACTGTCGCTCCCAAACCAACAGTACTTCCGAAGTATTTCCGATTACGATCCCGTAGGTTTCCTGACCTGAATACCTGCCCTGAGATTTGGGCCTTTCTTCGAGCGACCATCAGTGGCCTCAAAAAACAAAAATGGCCTGACTTTCCTTCAAACCTTAACCCCAGCCAAACTCGAGCCCTCCAATCTCTACAGAGACGCTCAGATGTAATTTGGACAAGGGCGGGAATATTGTCCTTATGACACACTACCAATATCAATCAATGTGCCTCGCCATCCTCAACAATAGGAATTGGTACATACCTATCACCTAAGCCCATGTATCGTCCTTTGCACAGGAACTCCAGGCTCTTTGCACTGAGGCCTATATCATGGGCCTCATTGACAAAGACACCTTGGAGTTCCTGGTTCCCAAATTTCCCCCTATCCCTACCTTCTATTCCCTACCCAAGACCCACAAGAATGTGCAAACCCCTCCAGGAAGACCTATAGTCTCAGGGATAGGCTCGTTAACTGATAATGCCAGTAAATTTGTTGACGCATTTTTGATGCCCCATGTCCGTAGCCTTCCGTCCTATATTAGAGACACCACTGATCTATTACAATGCCTCGAGGGAATCCAGATCCCTCCGGACGCCCTGCTTGTGTTTGTTGATATTGAGGCCCTTTACTCGAGTATCCCCCACGAGTAGGGCGTATGGACGGCTGGTTCCTTTCTGTTCGAACAGGACACAACCACATGGCCCCTAAATCACTTCGTACTCGCATTGTTGCACTTTATACTAACGAAAAACTACTTTACCTTTAATAACCAACTGTTCTTGCAAATACAGGGAGTTGCAATGGGGACGTAGTGTGCCCCAGCTTATGCAAACCTATATTTTTTTTTGCAAATATAATTTTTATTAGTTTTCACAAAAAGGGCAGAGCCCCAGAAAGTAAAGAAAAACATTCAAAAGAAAAGAAGAAGAAGAGAAAAAAGAGGTCGCAGCCTCCCATAGTACATCTGGACAATGTATAAGACAGTTCGAGAGATTTATTATACAGAGTCTGTTAGCTTTCCGATATCTCTGAGATGTGCATATCATGTTGTATTATTGTCATATAACTTCCGTCTCGAGAATACATGTATAAAACACCCATCTAGAAATCTATTTGTATATCATGTCCTATACTTGTAGGCTGTTTGGTTCAATCAGGTGGCGACAACCATAGCGTGAAGTAAAGAGAAAGTAGAGCAGGTAGTAGGAAGAAAACGAAGTCAAGAGGAGGAGGGTAGGGCGGGGGGGGAGGGGGGGGGAAGTTGGGGGGTAGGGTAGGGTAGAGGGGGGGGGAAGGTCAGCTTCTTTTGTTTGAATAAGTGATTCATTCTATGTTGAGTGAGTTGTGGGCTATTATTGATTTAGATTCCCAAAGAGAGCTTTTCCTTCCTCTGAGTATTTAAACATGTTCCAAAGTGTCCATGTTTTTTGGTAGGCTGCTTGTCTGTTTTGAGCTGTCATTATGAGATCTTCCATGTTGTTTATATTTTCGACTTTCTGTAGCCACAGCGAGATGGACGGTGGGGACTGCTGTTTCCAGAGAACAGGAATGCAAGACTTAGCTGCATTTGTTAAATGACGCAGAATAGATTTTTTATATTTTTTGGGCGTTATGGAGGAGACGTGGAGAAGAAAGAATGCCGGGTCATTCGGAATCTGATAGTCCGTGAATTTCTGGGAGATGGAGCGAACCATAGTCCAGAAGTTCTTTAGCTTTGTACAGGACCAGAATATGTGCAGTAGCGTTCCCTCATCTTTCTGACATCCCCAGCAGTATTTTGATGTACCGGGGAACATAATATGTAAACGGCTAGGTGTTAAGTACCACCTAGTTAAGATCTTATAGTTCGTCTCCTGTATTTTATTGCATATTGACGATTTGAGAGAGAGCGCGACCATATTCTGCTTCTGTATTGTCGTGAACGAGATTTGGAGGTCTGTTTCCCATTTTGTAATGCATGGAAGGTCAAGAGGCTGTGAGGGCGTATTTAGAATAGTGTACATCTTAGATAGGAGCTGTGGTAGCGGTTCCGTTTCTGAGCATAGTTCCTCAAATGTAGTCAAGGGTCTAGTGTACGATTTAGGGTTTGGGAATGTCTGGAGGAAATGGTGTATTTGTACTGCACTCCAGAATTCGAGTTTGAATGGGCCTATGGGATCCATCAACTCTGGGATGGAGGGCCATTTGTCTTGTCTCACGAATTGTGAAGCTCCAACATAATTGGAATCCCTCAGTGTCTGAAACTGTCTTGGATTAATTCCAGGTGGAAATTTGGGGTTTCCCAGTATGGGAGTTAATGGAGATTCTTTAGTCGTTAATGAGGCTTGTAGTGTTGCTTGTAAGCATTGTTTAATAGTATTGCCTATGAGGGGGTGAGATTTCAGGTCTGTTGGAAGGGAGTCCCAGCACCACATCGCCGTCTGGAGGGGTATTGTGGACTGATGTTGCTCTATTTGTGCCCATAATTTAATTTCTTTATGTCGTTGCCAGTCAACTACCCTGCCCAA
The DNA here is from genome assembly GCA_037952835.1 of Lithobates septentrionalis. Classification (NCBI taxonomy): domain Eukaryota; kingdom Metazoa; phylum Chordata; class Amphibia; order Anura; family Ranidae; genus Lithobates; species Lithobates septentrionalis. The sequence continues at coordinate 2,741,567 of JBBDGP010001126.1, read as the reverse complement.
GTGGATTGCTTGGTAATATTTCCGGATGTCTGGGAGCGCAATGCCACCATACATTTTTGGTCTGGAAAGTTGTTGTTTTGGGATGCGTGGCGCTTTATGAGCCCAAACAAAGCGCATGAAAAGAGTTTGCACTTGTTTGAGGTATGCGGCGGGTATCTTAATTGGTAGAGCTTGGAATAGATACAGATATTTTGGTAGTATACTCATCTTAAGTAGATTGCATCGCCCAAACCATGAGTGCAGTCCAGTATTCCAGTCATCTACCAATATTTTGGTCCTGGACAATAAGGGAGGTAAGTTGCTGGCATAAAGAAGGGTTGGGTCAGGTGGTATTTTCGTACCTAAATAGGTCAGAGCAGAGGTAGTCCATCTGAATTTAAAGCTTGATTGCAAATTTGCAAGGCAATTGGCTGGTACCGAGACTCCCATCGCCTCTGATTTGGAAAAGTTGATTTTTAAATATGATAATTTCCCATATCTTTCAAATTCTCTAAGGAGGTTAGGTATAGAGACCGCTGGGTTGGTTAGGGAGAAAAGTAAATCATCTGCGTAGGCTGAAATCTTATGTTGCATGGGATCGAGCGATATTCCTTGTATATCGGGGTTTAATCTTATTTGGGATAGGAAGGGCTCTAACGAAAGGGCAAAGAGTAGGGGGGAGAGGGGGCATCCCTGTCTCGTTCCATTTGTGATTGAGAAGGGGTCGGATAGGACCCCATTCGCTTTCACCTGTGCGGTGGGGTTAGAATATATACCAGCTATTCGGCTGAGCATCACCTCTCCTAGACCTATATGCTTGAGAACCGCAAACATAAATTGCCAATTTACGCGGTCAAACGCCTTTTCAGCGTCGGTGTTAAGAAAGACGCAGGGGATCTTTCTTGATTTGGTGATGTGTAGTAAGTTTAACACTTTTGTGGTGCTATCTCTAGCTTCCCTTGAGGGAATAAATCCAACCTGGTCTAAGTGAATAAGTTGTTGGAGATGGTGTGCCAGCCGAGTCGCCAGGATTTTAGTATAGATCTTGAGATCGAGATTTAACAGTGATATCGGCCTGTAACTGCCACAGGCTGCCGGATCTTTCCCCTCTTTGTGTATCACCGAAATGTGGGCTCTCAGAGTTTCTCTAGCAAAAGTATCTCCTTCTCCTATCTTGTTAAATAATGTGACCATGTGTGGTCCTAGTATGGGAAAGAGATTTTTGTAATATGGTAATGTATACCCGTCAGGACCTGGGGCTTTGCCTGGTTTCATTGATCTTAAAGCTTTTTGGACTTCTGTTAAGGTGATGGGTTCATCCAGTTCAGTTCTGATTTCTGGAGAGAGGGATGTCATTTGGGAGGACATTATATATTCCTCTATTTCTGTAATGGAGGGAGTTGACTGTGGCAGATTGTATAATTTGGAGTAGAACTGTCTAAATTCTTCAGTAATTTGTGCAGGTAAAGTCTCTTTTTTGCCTTTGGAAGTAGAAATATGTGGAATGTAGGTTGTAGATTTGTGAGTTCTAACCATTTGGGCCAATAGTTTCCCGCATTTATTTCCTGACTCATACATCTTTTTATTGCATATTTGTATGGCTGCTTTTGCTCTGTATTGTAGGAGGTCTGTAATTTTCCGTCGGACAGTTGTCAGGTTCAGGTCAGGTGTCGTTGTAGGGGCATGTTTGTGTCTGGCTTCTAGGGTAGCCAGCTCAAGTAAAAGTTGGGATAGTTGTGCATTTCTCTCTTTTTTAATACGAGCACCATGGGATATTAAGATCCCTCTAAGGACTACTTTATGGGCTTCCCATAGTATTCCCGGGTCGCAGTCTGGTTGGTCATTCTCTTTAAAGTACAGGTCCAGTGCTCTGGTCACTTCAGTCAGTATTTCGGGGTTCTGCAGGAGGTTTTCATTTAGACGCCAAAAACGGTGTCTCGGGGATGTAGTGTCCGATAAGCTATAGGTTAGGAATATAGGTGCATGGTCTGACCATGTCCTATTTCCAATTGAGGTTTGTTTTACAGCATGTAGCTGAGTGTGGAGGATCAGAAAATAGTCAATTCTGGTATACAATTGATGTACACTTGAATAAAATGTAAAATCGCGTTCTCCCGGGTGTTGTAGGCGCCAGACGTCAATTAGCTGGGAGTGATGTAGTGTCTTAGCTATTCGCTTAAGTTGGCATGATGGGATCGATGTTCTGCCCGTGGATGTGTCCGCCGAAGGAATCAATGGCGCGTTAAAGTCACCCCCTATAATTAGTTGTCCCTCCCTAAACTCGGTTAGTTTCTCTAGAGTTTCTCTCATGAATGTGGCTTGTTGCTCATTAGGGGTATATATGGTTGCTAACGTTACCTTCACTGTACCAATTAGTCCTGTGAGAAATATGTATCTACCTGCCGGGTCTATTTGGGAATTCTGTAATTGCCAAGGAATCTTACTGGAAATTAGGATGGATACTCCTTTGGATTTGGCCCTCGGATTCATTGAGTGGTAGGTTACTGGGAAATGTCTGTTTTTTAGGTACGGCAGTCGATTGGCTTTAAAATGTGTCTCTTGGATAAAGGCTATGTCTGTATCGTTCCTCTTTAAGTCATTTAACAACATACGTCTTTTCTCTGGTATATTAAGCCCTTTTGCATTTAAGGACATTACTTTGATTTTGCTGACTGCCATATTGTAATAGGGCGAGGGGGGGGGGGGGGTAGGTTCAATATAAGGGAGATATAGAAGGGGAGAGATAGGAAATAGAAAGAGATATTGAGGCTAATAGAATAGTGAGAGGGTTAGCAGAGTAAAGAGAAAAGTACAAGCAAGACCTAGTGTCCCGCCCGTTTCACAACCCCACTTAAAGTGGGGGATACCTTTCGCATACAACCCCCTGAAGACACAAAGTCCTCCTCCAGGGGGGTATGTCAACCTAGGTGGGAGAGAGGAAGGACAAGGCTCCAAACAGTGAGACTCCCCCCCCCCCCCCACCCCAGCGTAGCTAGATATATAACCAGAAGGTGAGAAAAAAAAAGAAAACAAAAACAAAACTGTTGAGCATCATTTAAAGCAAACTATTAAGCAAGATAACAGAACTAAGTGGGTGAATGAGCACCTTGAGCCCCTCTGAGTAGTTACTTAAATTTTAGCTTGTATAAACCGTATTGTGCTAAACTTAGTTAATCAACCATATAGCTCATTGAATGTTATATTATCTGTATTTGTTCCGAAGTCCAAATCCAGATATTAATCATGTTTCATGTCTTTATGAACTTATTTATTTATTGCTATATACCCATCACCTCGTGATTCTCATGAAGCCTGTAGCAGGGTGTCACGCCTGCGTGGTGGGTACTTCAGAGCTCCACTAGTCAGGAGCGTGAATGTCCCCACCAGGAGCCACCACAATCAGACTCTGCAGGTCATCAGTCTTACTGAGTCCTCCTACTGCACACGTTCAGTAGCACTTATTTGTTAATGCATTATCTGCTCTAGTGTCCACTCCGAATCAAAGGTCATCTATGTGAACTTGCCAATCACTGGTAAGAGTACCTGGACCTAGATGGGCCTGTTCTCCTCAGATATAGTATCTGTGTCCAAGCCTGCTACTTCCAGCGTTCCGTCGATTAGAGTAGTCGTGTTGTGGTGTGTCTTGCCCAGAGAGGTGGCTTATGTTAATTAGAGAGTGCCTCTAGTGGCAGGTAAGTCAGTGCCACTTAGGTCTGGGAAAGAGTGAAATTGAGTTCCGTTCTAATGGTCATGGTAGGCTGATCAGTTTCTTGGCCATCAAGATTCAGGTGCGTCCTTGACCTCTACCTGACCGTCACCGGTTAGGGATAATAGTTAGATGAAAACAATAAACCGCTCCAAACAAAGGAGAACAAAACATCTTGAGCATCATCTCTTAGTGTTTAAGTGTATTGCAGATAGGGAAAGGTTTTCATGACTCACGTGTGCCATCAGGAGAGGCAGCTCTGGATCGGCCGCAGTTTCTTGGTCGTCTCTGTGGGTGATTGTTTCCCATTCCCTGTGCGGGCATCCGTCCTGGTGCGCGTGGAAGCGGGCCCAGCCAACTCGGGACATCCACAGGTTCTGTGTCTAGAAATGAAAAGAGGGCTGGCAGGGCATCTGGATTGCGCAAGGTGAAGGATCTTTGATCTTTCCTGAATGTAATTGACAGTGGGTACCCCCAACGATAGGTAGCTCCTCTTCGTCTGGCCACATCCAGCAAAGGTTTCAGGATCGCCCTTCTCTGCAGTGTGGCTCGGGATAGATCTGGGAAAATTTTGATTGTGGCACCGTCTAGTTCTGGATCCTCCGCTTCCCAGGCCTTACGCAGGATCTGTTCCTTATGCACATAGTGATGTACCCTGCAAATGACGTCTCTGGGTCTCAGGGGGTCAGTTGGCTTGGGGCCTAGTGCGCGATGGATCCTGTCAAGGACAATGCGTTCTGGTAAATCTATACCTGGCAGGCTGCGGAAGATAGCGATCGCAGTATCCGCCAGATCTTCAGGTCCTGTGGCTTCTGGGAGTCCCCGGAGATGCAGGTTGTTCCTGCGGCTTCGGTCCTCCATTTCTTCCAATCTCAGCTGCTGTTCTTGCAGTGCCATATTCTGTGCGGCTTGGCTGTCTTCTACTGTTGTCATCCGACGCTCCAATGCTGCTAAGGAGCTCTCTCCCGCTTCTACTCTGGAGGTCAGCTTACTAACGTCTGCTCTCACCGCATTCATCTCCTTGCGGTGGGCTGCCTCCACTGTGGCAATGAGGGCCGTGATGTCCGTTTTAGTTGGCAGAGCTTGCAGCAGAGCGCGCAGCTCCGAGTCTACTCCATGTGAGTATATTGAGGGCTGTGAGTGTTCGTCAGGAACCGGGCGGAGATCTGTGGGGAAGCCGTCGTAGCTTTCGGCCGCCTGCGTGGCTCCGTGCGGTGATGAGGAGCTGCTCGCTGCTTGTCTCCCTGAGTGCTCTCCATGCTGCGCCGCCATCTTGAGTTCCGGGGAGCCAAGGAGAGATAGCTGGAATCTTCGTCTCAGTTCGCTTGAGGAGGGTGGTTGAGGGGTGGATTTGGTCAGTCTGCTGCTCTTCTTAGTAGTTCTCCTTCTGGTAGAGTACATAGTTCAGAGTTTGGGCATGAATAGCTGGGGTAAAGGGAGAGACGGCCGGGAGCTCAGCAAATGCACGTCTCTATCCAGCCATGTCCAGGCCACGCCCCCCGCAAACCTATATTTAGGTGGCTGGGAGAGGCATATTCATGCTCATGATAAATACTCTGAATTCCTAGATGATATCCTTTTGTGGTATCGTTTTATTGATGACCTATTACTGGTTTGGACGGGTCCTAGGGACAAATTGTTACAATTTCTCCGTAAGCTAGACATTAATGATTTAAATCTAAAATTTACGTTTAAGATCGATTCAGAGCAGATCTCCTTTTTAGATTTGAATATTACTAAACAACCGGATGGAACTTTGGGTACTGACCTCTACAGAAAGCCGACTGCCGGTAATACGCTCCTGTTTGCTACTAGTGCACACCCGAGCTCCTTGGTACGGAGCATACCATATGCCCAGTATCTACGGATATGCAGAAATTGCACACGGGATAGTGACTTTAGACTCCAGGCCAGGGCATTACGTGAACGCTTGCTGTTGCGTGGTTACTCCCCCACTAACCTTCGTAAAGCATACAATAAGGCAACGTCACGCTCTCGGACCTCCCTACTCTTTAAGCATGGGGAACCTTCCCCTCTCAAGGATACCGTGAGATTTATCACAACGTACTCTGCACATCATAATTTGCTCCGCAATATTCTAACCAAAAATTGGCATCTTTTGGCTGAGCATCATACGCTGGCCAAAAATGTACGATCTACCCCGGAAGTTGTCTTTCGTAGGGCTCGGTCTTTACAGGATCAATTGACTTCCAGTCATTACACTTCTACCAAACCCCTGAGGACTGGACCTAACGGCACATTCAAATGCGGGGATTGATTAAAAGTGATTCTGCGCTACAGTGTAAAAAATCAAATAAAATAATCATTCAATACATAAAATCAATAAAGTGTCAAAAGCCTGCTAAATGGTTAAATTAGTGTACAAAGTGTAAAAAATAAATTCATATATTCCAACAAAGCCAGGGCAGATGATTATGAGTATGTTCAGTCTCTTGACTACATTAGCAATAAGATAAAAAATAATAAATAAAGTTCTTGTCCTCAAATAATATTAAAAGACGGGATTTAAATGTCTGATAAGATGCACAAGTAGGGGTTAAAAAAATCTAAAAGTAATGGTCACAGAACCCTCACCTTCATATATTGTCCAAGAACTAAATGTATTGGTGATCTAGAGTAAGTTGTCTATTAATAAAAGATGGTGTACTGCCACATAAGAGTATAGAGGTAAATTCCTACTCAGTTCACCACATCCTAATAATATATTGAAAAAATAGAGAAAGAGGAACCCTGGGATTGTGGGAGGGAGTAGGAAATGTTGGTTAACTAATAAATTGGGGGGGAGAAAAAACAGTGTGGTGGGTAATGTGATTGGTGTAACAAATACCCAAAGGTAATAAAAAATCTATACTTTATTTGAAATATACCAAAACAATATTTAAAACAGTATACAGTCCATACAAAATACCTAAACCATATGAATGAGCATTCTGGTAGAAAGAAGCATACATATATGTGGTATATAAGAACCCAACATGTTTCGGAAATGTAATACCTTCTTCAGGGGTTTTCTGTAGGGATTATTGTATGATCTGGGGGAGGTACATAGGTAAAACATACCAATCATTAATATACATGTATAATGGACGTATATCATAGGTATAGGTGGTAAGGAATCAGAATCTATAGAAACAAGAAAAAGAAAGAAAAAGGAGAAAGGGAAAGCAGGGACTCTAGAGAAGCAAGAGAACTGAGAAGCAGTAAAAAGGTACTGAGAGGACTTACTCAATTTAAGAAGTTCACTGCATATCACGACTGGACTGTCGCTTGACAAACTGTTGATTAGTGCTTTGCAACCTTATTGCCATATAATAAATTGCACGTCACAGGAGGCCATGTGTGGAAAGCCCTGAGTGGATGGTCAAGGATAGTTTGGAGACTTTATGGTGTAAATCAGGAGGGAATCATTAAAGCCAACCAGATGCGGCACAGCGCGCCAAAACACCAGCGTCCACGAGGAACAGCAAATGTAAGCAGGGGAATGTGCGTCCCTACATATAAAGAAAAGTGTATTATAGTAAAGATTCCAATAGGTAAAAAAATGAAAAAATGAAAAAAATGATTGGATAACAGTCCACCAGAAGGAGAGTGTCCAATGTTCAATATGTATGGTTATATCAATGCAAATAAAAATGAAAGTAAAATTAAAAATAAAAATAAAAATAGAAATAAAAATATTGGGGTTGCATCAAGGGGGTGTGGGACAAGCATATATAATAGACCTATGCAGTACCCAGACCGATATAAAACAAAAATTAGGTGTATTGGTATTAATTTTTAATTGGCTGTCCTATAGTTCCCATCCATTGCAACACATACAAGGAATTGATGTTAGGGAGGAGGGTAAATGGTACAAATATAAGTGTATGGAACTTTCTAGCAAAAAAATGACGATATGCCAATGCAGAAAGATGTACCTAGCATTAAAGTGTTTGAGATTTAAAACTTACTTTGTGGAGTCTCAAGGGCAGCGACCTCCTCCTAAGGATATGATCAAGGTATGCAGCCTAGCCATGTATCTGCACTTAAGGGTTTATATAGGGTGGGGATGTAATGGAATACACCTGTGTTAAAATAGGGAGTGTATGTTGCTTGTGGTTTAGCTGATGCACACTGTGCACGAAGGGGTACGGCGTCACTACCCCTCCGCTGATCAGTGTCAGCAGAGGTGGTATTGTGCGCCGGAAACTGTTCCCCCGGCGCGGCGGCGTACAGCATCCTCCGCGTCCTAAGGCGCGGTGACGTCAGACGTCGCAGCGCGCCGACATGGGGAAGGAGGACCCAATGTAGGCCGTCCCAAGGATCGGCCGCACCGCACATGTGCGAGCGGTGGATACAATGGGCGGCTTGGAGTCCTAGGTACGGCCCCACTGACAGATGCAGTGGAGCCTACCCGTGCCGGGGGACATGTTGCCGGTGGTTGGCGCGGTTAAACCGATCATTGGGCGATCAGTCCCAAATATGATCAGGCATCCAAACATGGTACTTCTGTGCTATAATCCATAAACATTGCTAACTATGAAAAAAGATAATAAAGATGGTAACAGGCCATGTGCGACTGTACATATACAGATATTTGCATACAAGAAACTTGAAAGCACAAAGATGTGTTAGTAATGCATCCAGATATTAATTCTACAATATATATGCAATGTCACAGGGCACCACATGATGAAATACAATATTGATTATAAAGGTACAAATAATCATGTTGACAACAATATATAATATATATCTTATGTGACAAAGCATAACATCACATTGGTACGATAACAAGAATTTTTGCAAAAACATCTATTTGAAAAAAGGGTCGATTTATAACACATATTGATAAGCTTCATGTACGGGGTATGTTTATGATTATGGCTATAGGGCAAATTCCCGCTACAGAGCAAGTCCCCAAATTAGGTCGATATTTATAAGTTCCCTTCATACCCCCCTGATGTAAAGCCTTGTAGAAATGGTTTAAAACTTAATACTTCATTTAGGCCTGGGGGTGAAGTGGCATTCAAATTTGCAATCCATCTCATTTCACGTTGGAGAAGCAATTTATTTGAGTCTCCTCCTCTGAAAGTTTGGTGGATGCGGTCCAAAACTAGGACTGAGATCTTAGGGAAACGTTCATTGTGCATTAAAGCTATATGGCGACCCCATGGGGAATCTGGATCCTTTGACTTCATAGCTGCTATATGTCGGTATAAACGCTTACATAGTTTTTGGATAGTTTTTCCAACATAAAAACATCCACACTCGCATTGTATAAGATACACCACGAGTGTGGTCTGGCAGTTAGCGTAGTGTTTTGAAAAGAAGGTCCATCCATTGGGGAGGCGTGGATTTTTGTGGGTATTAATATATTTGCAATAGCCACACGAGCCTCAAGGAAAGGTGCCCAGTGTGTTGCAGGGGTCGCCACGAGTCAGTCCTTTGAACTCGCTTTTGACCAAACAATCTCCAACTGAGATGTTCCGTCTAAAAGTGATCAAAGGATTGGGGGAAACAAAGGGGCCCACCAAGGGGTCATTGGTCAGCACATGCCAATATCTAGCAAGAATGTGTCTTATCTCTGTGTGTTCATTTGAAAATGTGGTGATGATTCTGGTGTAGGGATTGGTATCAGGAGTAGATCTATTATATGGTTGTAGTAATTCCTGTCTGTCCCGGCTATTGGCCTTGTTAAAGGCTCGTTTTAAGCATCTATGGCTGTATCCTCTATCTAAGAGGCGATTTTTTAGGGCTCTAGATTCACGTAAAAAGTCATCATTGTTAGTGCAATTTCGCTTGATCCTAAGGAATTGACTAAATGGGATGGAGTTTATTAAGGGTTTTGGATGGAAGCTGTTTGAGTTTAAAATGGTGTTACCGGATGTTGGTTTGCGGTGGAGTTTGCACACTAAAAAGTTATTTATGTCCTTAAATGTCTCAACGTCCAAGAAAGTTATTGAGGTATAATCATAAGTCATTGTAAACTTTAAGTTGAATTCGTTGCAATTTAATGCAGATAAGAATTTGTGAAGTAAATCAACTGATCCCTCCCACAAGATGAGGATGTCATCGATGTACCTGCGCCACATGGTGATGTGGCGCAGGTACATCGAGAGACCCACATCATTGAATAAGGACTTTTCCCATTCCCCCAGGTACAGATTGGTGTAGCCAGGGGCACAACAGGTGCCCTTGGCTACGCCCTGCACCTGGAGGAAGTATTGTTCATGAAAGCTAAAGACATTGTGTTGAAGAATGTAATCCAATGCCTGTAATAAAAATTTGTTAAATGAACTATCAGAGGGGGTAGTTTGAGATAGAATGCGTCGGATGCAGGCTAGACCCTTACTGTGCGGTATAGAGCTATATAATGTTTCAACGTCGATAGAGACCAAGACAGTGTGGTCAGATACTTGGATTCCATTGGTAATTTGAAGTAGGTGGATCGTATCTCTTATGTAAGACGGTAGGGACGATACTAAGGGTCTAAAGTGTTCATCAACTACCTTAGACAAGTTTTCAGTGATAGACCCATTCCCCGACACAATGGGTCTGCCTGGGGGGTCCTTGGGGTTCTTATGAATTTTGGGGAGGGAATAGAACGTGGGAATGACTGGAAATGTAGTGCGGATGAATTTCCACATCTGATTGGAGATGATGTTATTGTTTAATGCTCGGTCAACGAAAATATAAAATTCCTCGTTAAACCGGGTGATTGTATGAAGTTCAATCGGTCTATACCAATCTGTATTGTTCAATAATTTCATGCACATGGATATATATTTCTCATTATTCATCAAAACGATGTTCCCACCCTTATCTGAGGGTTTGATAACCAGATCAGAATTTTTGGCTAGATCATTAAGGGCTGTTTGTTCATTAGTTTTTAGATTATCAGATACTCTGGAGTTAGTGCTCATACTTTTGATCTCTTGAGTGATTAATTTAAGGAAAGTAGCAATGCCATGGTTGGTGCTTGGAGAGGGATAGAGGTCAGACTTTTTGTTTAGTTTGGAGGCTGATTGTTCTGTAATGGTTGGATTAGTGGGTACATTTAAATAAGCATCCGGATCGATGGTATCGATCAGATCTCGAGTGTCGCTCTCTTCTAAGAGTGCATTTAAATCCGCTAATGCTTGGCGTTCTTTAACTGTTTGGAAAGCACTTGAATCAACGTCAGTCTTGTTGAACATGCTCTGTAGTTGGAGCCTGCGAGTGAACAGGTGTACATCTTTTATTATTTCGAATTTGTCCGTTTTACGGTTGGGGCAAAAGGTAAGTCCCTTGGATAACATAGAGGTTTCATCCACTGTGAGAGGATATGATGAGAGATTAATTATGTTATACGATTGAAAAAGATCCATAATCCAAAAAGATTATGAACAGAAGGAATCAAAAGAATCGGAACTATCTTTTCTATTTTTTAATCTCACTAAATGGCTAGAGAAAAAATCCTCACTTTACTGGCACACTAGAACATTCCAGGAATATATCAGAGAGGATCTGAACCCACTGGGACTCAGAGTCCAGATTTTCCCATCTTTTGAAAACATTGACTCTACTTTCAAAATGGCTTGGGAAAATGTTTTAAAATCATGCTCCAGTCAAATGATGAGTCTCCTCATTGAAGAGTACAAGAGGCGACTTATAGATATTGACAGAAACATAGATAAATTACATTCTCAAATCAACACACTTAATACCCACCCCTCTTTTCCAGAGCTGAATGAGAAATTAAGGGTATACATTGAAACATTTAATAGAGAGATTCTCGCCAAAAAGGAAAATAAATTCCTACGTGATAAACAGGCCTTCCAAGAAGGACGGGCCTATAAATGGCACCAACAGACTAACAATAGGAACCAACAACGTCGCCACACACAACATGGCTACCAATCAGATGCCTCAGACACTTCATCTGTGGCCTCAAGTGTATCGCACTCATTCTCTAAAGCCAATAGACATACAAGAAAACAAAAGAGACAAAGAGATGGTGATAGCTCTGAGGGCAGACCAAAACGGAATCAAGGGACCCGCACACGCAAGACCCCTACTAAAACACCCACCCTCCCTGACAATATGTCCGGCCCAATTTCGGTTGGATCGACCATAAAAGAAATTCCATCTACCACAATTAAAATTCCTAGTTTGTTTCAGCCAAAAAACTCCAATACCCCCCCCCACCTCCCAGACATAGAACATCCGGCATCTCAATCGTATAACATAATTAATCTCTCATCATATCCTCTCACAGTGGATGAAACCTCTGTGTTATCCAAGGGACTTACCTTTTGCCCCAACCGTAAAACGGACAAATTCGAAATAATAAAAGATGTACACCTGTTCACTCGCAGGCTCCAACTACAGAGCATGTTCAACAAGACTGACGTTGATTCAAGTGCTTTCCAAACAGTTAAAGAACGCCAAGCATTAGCGGATTTAAATGCACTCTTAGAAGAGAGCGACACTCGAGATCTGATCGATACCATCGATCTGGATGCTTATTTAAATGTACCTACTAATCCAACCATTACAGAACAATCAGCCTGCAAACTAAAGAAAAAGTCTGACCTCTATCCCTCTCCAAGCACCAAACATGGCATTGCTACTTTCCTTAAATTAATCACTCAAGAGATCAAAAGTATGAGCACTAACTTCAGAGTATCTGATAATCTAACAACTAATGAACAAACAGCCCTTAATGATCTAGCCAAAAATTCTGATCTGGTTATCAAACCCTCAGATAAGGGTGGGAACATCTTTTGATGAATAATGAGAAATATATATCCATGTGCATGAAATTATTGAACAATACAGATTGGTATAGACCGATTGAACTTCATACAATCACCCGTTTTAACGAGGAATTTTATATTTTCGTTGACCGAGCATTGAACAATAACATCATCTCCAATCAGATGTGGAAATTCATCCGCACTACATTTCCAGTCATTCCCACGTTCTATTCCCTCCCCAAAATTCATAAGAACCCCAAGGACCCCCCAGGCAGACCCATTGTGTCGGGGAATGGGTCTATCACTGAAAACTTGTCTAAGGTAGTTGATGAACACTTTAGACCCTTAGTATCGTCCCTACCATCTTACATAAGAGATACGATCCACCTACTTCAAATTACCAATGGAATCCAAGTATCTGACCACACTGTCTTGGTCTCTATCGACGTTGAAACATTATATAGCTCTGTACCGCACAGTAAGGGTCTAGCCTGCATCCGACGCATTCTATCTCAAACTACCCCCTCTGATAGTTCATTTAACAAATTTTTATTACAGGCATTGGATTACATTCTTCAACACAATGTCTTTAGCTTTCATGGACAATACTTCCTCCAGGTGCAGGGCGTAGCCATGGGCACCTGTTGTGCCCCTGGCTACGCCAATCTGTACCTGGGGGAATGGGAAAAGTCCTTATTCAATGATGTGGGTCTCTCGATGTACCTGCGCCACATCACCATGTGGTGCAGGTGCATCGATGACATCCTCATCTTGTGGGAGGGATCAGTTGATTTACTTCACAAATTCTTATCTGCATTAAATTGCAACGAATTCAACTTAAAATTTACAATGACTTATGATTATACCTCAATAACTTTCTTGGACGTTGAGATATTTAAGGACATAAATAACTTTTTAGCGTGCAAACTCCACCGCAAACCAACATCCGGTAACACCATTCTACACTCAAACAGCTTCCATCCAAAACCCTTAATAAACTACATCCCATTTAGTCAATTCCTTAGGATCAAGCGAAATTGCACTAACAATGATGACTTTTTACGTGAATCTAGAGCCCTAAAAAATCACCTCTTAGATAGAGGATACAGCCATAGATGCTTAAAACGAGCCTTTAACAAGGCCAATAGCCGGGACAGACAGGAATTACTACAACCATATAATAGATCTACTCCTGATACCAATCCCTACACCAGAATCATCACCACATTTTCAAATGAACACACAGAGATAAGACACATTCTTGCTAGATATTGGCATGTGCTGACCAATGACCCCTTGGTGGGCCCCTTTGTTTCCCCCAATCCTTTGATCACTTTTAGACGGAACATCTCAGTTGGAGATTGTTTGGTCAAAAGCGAGTTCAAAGGACTGACTCGTGGCGACCCCTGCAACACACTGGGCACCTTTCCTTGAGGCTCGTGTGGCTATTGCAAATATATTAATACCCACAAAAATCCACGCCTCCCCAATGGATGGACCTTCTTTTCAAAACACTACGCTAACTGCCAGACCACACTCGTGGTGTATCTTATACAATGCGAGTGTGGATGTTTTTATGTTGGAAAAACTATCCAAAAACTATGTAAGCGTTTATACCGACATATAGCAGCTATGAAGTCAAAGGATCCAGATTCCCCATGGGGTCGCCATATAGATTTAATGCACAATGAACGTTTCCCTAAGATCTCAGTCCTAGTTTTGGACCGCATCCACCAAACTTTCAGAGGAGGAGACTCAAATAAATTGCTTCTCCAACGTGAAATGAGATGGATTGCAAATTTGAATGCCACTTCACCCCCAGGCCTAAATGAAGTATTAAGTTTTAAACCGTTTCTACAAGGCTTTACATCAGGGGGGTATGAAGGGAACTTATAAATATCAACCTAATTTGGGGACTTGCTCTGTAGTGGGAATTTGCCCTATAGCCATAATCATAAACATACCCCGTACATGAAGCTTATCAATATGTGTTATAAATCGACCCTTTTTTTCAAATAGATGTTTTTGCAAAAATTCTTGTTATCGTACCAATGTGATGTTACGCTTTGTCACATAAGATATATATTATATATTGTTGTCAACATGATTATTTGTACCTTTATAATCAATATTGTATTTCATCATGTGGTACCCTGTGACATTGCATATATATTGTAGAATTAATATCTGGATGCATTACTAACACATCTTTGTACTTTCAAGTTTCATGTATGCAAATATCTATATATGTACAGTCGCACATGGCCTGTTACCATCTTTATTATCTTTTTTCATAGTTAGCAATGTTTATGGATTATAGCACAGAAGTACCATGTTTGGATGCCTGATCATATTTGGGACTGATCGCCCAATGATCGGTTTAACCGCGCCAACCACCGGCAACATGTCCCCCGGCACGGGTAGGCTCCACTGCATCTGTCAGTGGGGCCGTACCTAGGACTCCAAGCCGCCCATTGTATCCGCCGCTCGCACATGCGCGGTGCGGCCGATCCTTGGGACGGCCTACATTGGGTCCTCCTTCCCCGTGTCGGCGGCGCTGCGACGTCTGACGTCACCGCGCCTTAGGACGCGGAGGACGCTGTACGCCGCCGCGCCGGGGGAACAGTTTCCGGCGCACAATACCACCTCTGCTGACACTGATCAGCGGAGGGGTAGTGACGCCGTACCCCTTCGTGCACAGTGTGCATCAGCTAAACCACAAGCAACATACACTCCCTATTTTAACATAGGTGTATTCCATTACATCCCCGCCCTATATAAACCCTTAAGTGCAGATACATGGCTAGGCTGCATACCTTGATCATATCCTTAGGAGGAGGTCGCTGCCCTTGAGACTCCACAAAGTAAGTTTTAAATCTCAAACACTTTAATGCTAGGTACATCTTTCTGCATTGGCATATCGTCATTTTTTTCTAGAAAGTTCCATACACTTATATTTGTACCATTTACCCTCCTCCCTAACATCAATTCCTTGTATGTGTTACAATGGATGGGAACTATAGGACAGCCAATTAAAAATTAATACCAATACACCTAATTTTTGTTTTATATCGGTCTGGGTACCGCATAGGTCTATTATATATGCTTGTCCCACACCCCCTTGATGCAACCCCAATATTTTTATTTCTATTTTTATTTTTATTTTTAATTTTACTTTCATTTTTATTTGCATTGATATAACCATACATATTGAACATTGGACACTCTCCTTCTGGTGGACTGTTATCCAATCATTTTTTTCATTTTTTCATTTTTTTACCTATTGGAATCTTTACTATAATACACTTTTCTTTATATGTAGGGACGCACATTCCCCTGCTTACATTTGCTGTTCCTCGTGGACGCTGGTGTTTTGGCGCGCTGTGCCGCATCTGGTTGGCTTTAATGATTCCCTCCTGATTTACACCATAAAGTCTCCAAACTATCCTTGACCATCCACTCAGGGCTTTCCACACATGGCCTCCTGTGACGTGCAATTTATTATATGGCAATAAGGTTGCAAAGCACTAATCAACAGTTTGTCAAGCGACAGTCCAGTCGTGATATGCAGTGAACTTCTTAAATTGAGTAAGTCCTCTCAGTACCTTTTTACTGCTTCTCAGTTCTCTTGCTTCTCTAGAGTCCCTGCTTTCCCTTTCTCCTTTTTCTTTCTTTTTCTTGTTTCTATAGATTCTGATTCCTTACCACCTATACCTATGATATACGTCCATTATACATGTATATTAATGATTGGTATGTTTTACCTATGTACCTCCCCCAGATCATACAATAATCCCTACAGAAAACCCCTGAAGAAGGTATTACATTTCCGAAACATGTTGGGTTCTTATATACCACATATATGTATGCTTCTTTCTACCAGAATGCTCATTCATATGGTTTAGGTATTTTGTATGGACTGTATACTGTTTTAAATATTGTTTTGGTATATTTCAAATAAAGTATAGATTTTTTATTACCTTTGGGTATTTGTTACACCAATCACATTACCCACCACACTGTTTTTTCTCCCCCCCAATTTATTAGTTAACCAACATTTCCTACTCCCTCCCACAATCCCAGGGTTCCTCTTTCTCTATTTTTTCAATATATTATTAGGATGTGGTGAACTGAGTAGGAATTTACCTCTATACTCTTATGTGGCAGTACACCATCTTTTATTAATAGACAACTTACTCTAGATCACCAATACATTTAGTTCTTGGACAATATATGAAGGTGAGGGTTCTGTGACCATTACTTTTAGATTTTTTTAACCCCTACTTGTGCATCTTATCAGACATTTAAATCCCGTCTTTTAATATTATTTGAGGACAAGAACTTTATTTATTATTTTTTATCTTATTGCTAATGTAGTCAAGAGACTGAACATACTCATAATCATCTGCCCTGGCTTTGTTGGAATATATGAATTTATTTTTTACACTTTGTACACTAATTTAACCATTTAGCAGGCTTTTGACACTTTATTGATTTTATGTATTGAATGATTATTTTATTTGATTTTTTACACTGTAGCGCAGAATCACTTTTAATCAATCAGAAAACCCCTGAAGAAGGTATTACATTTCAGAAACATGTTGGGTTCTTATATACCACATATATGGATGCTTCTTTCTACCAGAATGCTCATTCAAATAGTTTAGGTATTTTGTATGGACTGTATACTGTTTTAAATATTGTTTTGGTATATTTCAAATAAAGTATAGATTTTTTATTACCTTTGGGTATTTGTTACACCAATCACATTACCCACCACACAGTTTTTTCTCCCCGCCGAATTTATTAGTTAACCAAGATTTCCTACCCCCCCCCCCCACCCGTACAATCCCAGGGTTCCTCTTTCTCTATTTTTAGAGTAAGTTGTCTGACGTTATTCAAACTTCCACCACAAGGGGGTCCTCCGTGCCAGCATAAATGAAATAGCAATTATAAAAAGTGTCAGCATATAGCCATATATAAAATGTCATCCGTTATAATTATTTCCACCACCAGGGGGTCCTCTCCTTCATCCACCAACTCTCCCAGACAGCACTGCACATCCAAAACGTCTTCTTATGCCTCGTATGCTCCGCAAAACGGGGGGGGGGCAGCAAACAAGGGTGGGAGAGAGAGAGAGAGAGAGAAAAAAGCCCCAATAGTGAAGTAAGGTTAAAGTACACAGGTTTTATTAAAGGTATAAAAATGGACTATTACAATGAAAATTATAGAAATAGGCATGAACAGTTGCTAAGGCGTCTGAGCGCCGCTCTCACATCACTTCCTGGTATTGCTCAGTTTCTCCGGCCACTCCCTATGCGTTACGTCATCACGTGACTTCTTCAGGGGAATAGGGATGATCGGCTGTTCGGTCGTTCGCCAAATTGCGAACGATATGGGCCGTTCGCGCCAAATTTGTGTGGCGCGTCACAGCCCATAATTCACTGCGACATCGCAGTGCATTGCTGGCTGATGATTGGCCAAGCATGCACTATGACCCGCATGCTTGGCCAATCACAGCGCCGCCTGAACAGAGAGCCGTAATTGGCCAAAGCCAAGGAGGCTTTGGCCAATTATGGCTCAGGGGATTTAGTACACGCCCCACACTATATAAGGCCGCCTGAACGGCGGCCCTGTGTAGTGTGTGTTCCGGCGTTCATTGAGAGAGAGAGAGAGAGAGAGACAGTGACATTTGATTTGAGTTAGATTAGGCAGAACAGTCAGTCAGTTAGCTGCACTTACAGTGTATTGTGTATATATATGCATCCCAGGTGTTGCATATATATATATATATATACACTGTATTCAGTTTAGCTAGATCCGTTCTTGTTATCTTCCTACTGACAGGCAGGCTTGTCTTGTTACAGTATTTACAGCTACCTGAAGAAAATTACTGGTGTTCTTTTGATCCTATTAGTACCACAGTCAGGCAGCTAGACTATTTACAGTTAGTGCAGTGCATCCTGCTCACAGTGTTCAGCTAGATCCGTTCCTGTTATCTTCTTACTGACAGGAAGGCTTGTCTTGTTACAGTATATACAGCTACCTGAAGAAAATTGCTGGTGTTCTTTTGATCCTATTAGTACCACAGTCAGGCAGCTAGACTATTTACAGTTAGTGCAGTGTGTCCTGCTCACAGTGTTCAGCTAGATCCGTTCCTGTTATCTTCTTACTGACAGGCAGGCTTGTTTGTTACAGTATATACAGCTACCAGAAGAAAATTGCTGGTGTTCTTTTGATCCTATTAGTACCACAGTCAGGCAGCTAGACTATTTACAGTTAGTGCAATGCGTCCTGCTCACAGTGTTCAGCTAAAACTACAAGTTAGTGGGGTGCGTCCTGCTCACAGTGCTCAGCTAAACCTACAAGTTAGTGGGGTGCGTCCTGCTCACAGTGTTCAGCTAAACCTACAAGTTAGTGGGGTGCGTCCACCTCACAGTGTTCAGCTAAACCTACAAGTTAGTGGGGTGCGTCCTGCTCACAGTGTTCAGCTAAACCTACAAGTTAGTGGGGTGCGTCGTGCTCACAGTGTTCAGCTAAACCTACAAGTTAGTGGGGTGCGTCCACCTCACAGTGTTCAGCTAAACCTACAAGTTAGTGGGGTGCGTCCTTCTCACAGTGTTCAGCTAAACCTACAAGTTAGTGGAGTGCGTCCTGCTCAGTGTTCAGCTAAACCTACAAGTTAGTGTGGTGCATCCACCTCACAGTGTTCAGCTAAACCTACAAGTTAGTGGGGTGCGTCCTGCTCACAGTGTTCAGCTAGATCCGTTCCTGTTATCTTCTTACTGACAGGCAGGCTTGTCTTGTTACAGTATATACAGCTACCTGAAGAAAATTGTTGGTGTTCTTTTGATCCTATTAGTACCACAGTCAGGCAGCTAGACTATTTACAGTTAGTGCAGTGCGTCCTGCTCACAGTGTTCAGCTAAACGTACAAGTTAGTGGGGTGCGTCCTGCTCACAGTGTTCAGCTAGATCCGTTCCTGTTATCTTCTTACTGACAGGCAGGCTTGTCTTGTTACAGTATATACAGCTACCTGAAGAAAATTACTGGTGTTCTTTTGATCCTATTAGTACCACAGTCAGGCAGTTAGACTATTTACAGTTAGTGCAGTGCGTCCTGCTCACAGTGTTCAGCTAAACCTACAAGTTAGTGGGGTGCGTCCTGCTCACAGTGTTCAGCTAAACATACAAGTTAGTGGGGTGCGTCCACCTTACAGTGTTCAGCTAAAGCTACCTGTAGAAGGTTGGTGGTGTTCTCATACTACAGGCAGGCAGTTGATTTTGCTAGCTGCAGTATCAGTACATATATATATATATATATATATATATATATATATATATATATAGTTATATATATATATATATATATATATATATATATATATATATATATAACTATATATAACTATATATAACTATATATAACTATATATATATATATATATATATATATATATATATATATATATAACTCTATCTATCTATCTATATATATATATATATATATATATATATATATATATATATATATATATATATATATATATATATATATATATATATATATATATATATATATATGACTCTATCTATCTATCTATATATATATATATATATATATATATATATATATAACTCTATCTATCTATCTATCTATCTATCTATCTATCTATCTATCTATCTATCTATCTATCTATCTATCTATCTATCTATCTATCTATCTATATATATATATATATATAACTCTATCTATCTATGTATCTATCTATCTATCTATGTATCTATCTATCTATCTATGTATCTATCTATCTATCTATGTATCTATCTATCTATCTATCTATCTATCTATCTATCTATCTATCTATCTATCTATCTATCTATCTATCTATCTATCTATCTATCTATCTATCTATCTATCTATCTATCTATCTATCTATCTATCTATCTAACTCTATCTATCTATCTATATATATAACTCTATCTATATCTATATATATATAACTCTATCTATATCTATATATATATAACTCTATCTATATCTATATCTATATCTATATATATAACTATATATATATATATATATATATATATATATATATATATATATCCCAGATTAGTGCAGCTACAGGCCATTAGTATGTCTGGAAGGCCAAGAAGGAGAGGCAGACAGTCACAAGCCAATAAGAGAGGGCAAGCAGGCTCTGTGTCTAGTGCTGGTCGTGGAGACGGTGCATCCTCATCAGCACGTGGCCGTGTGACACGCTTGGCCTTTTTTTCGGCAGCTGGCCATGTTGAGCCACAACATGCGGAAGACTTGGTCGAGTGGATAACCAAGCCCTGCTCATCCCCTCTCACCCATGCCCAGGGTACTTTGTCTGGCAAAGCAGCGGCCTCTTCCCTAGGCTCAATGTCATCAGTGACTCCTTCCCTAGCCCCACCATGTCCTCCTGAGGAGTCCCTCGAACTGTTTGACCACAGTGTTGGGTACATGCTCCAGGAGGATGCCCAGCGTTTGGAAGGCTCTGATGATGATACTGAGCTCGATGAAGGCAGTAACATGAGCACGGACAGAGGGGGTGCCCAAGAAGGACAGCAATCTGGCAGTCATGCTCCCCCTGCTGCAGCATACTGCCAGGTTTGCTCCAGTGATGAGGAGGGAGGGGATGATGAGGTCACTGACTCAACGTGGGTGCCTAATGGGAGAGGGGAGGAGGAGGCGGCACATCACCAACGAGGCAGGGGGGCCAGCCTAAGGGCAGCACATTGCCTGCATCACACCCCAAAGCTCCACATGTGCTGGGCGCTGCAGTCTCTGCGCGTTATTCAAAAAGTTCTTTGGTGTGGGCCTTTTTTGAGACGAGTGCATCAGATCACACCTCTGCTATTTGCAACATATGTCTCAAGCATATCTCGCGTGGCCAAAACATCTCCCGCTTGGGTACCACATGCTTGACCAGACATATATTGACCTGCCATGCAGTTCGTTGGCAAGCGTATCTAAAAGACCCACACCAAAGAACAAAGAGGACCTCTCCTTGCTCCTCATCAGCTGAGATTTCCAACCCCACTAGACCTTCAGTCCTCTCTGAGACCTGCACTGAGAGGAATGAAGGTGTACAATTAGGTGTGTCACAGCCAAGTACTTGTGGGCAATCTGCTTTTGGTACACCGATGTCAGATTGTACCAGGCAAATTTCCCTGCCCCAGCTGCTGCACCGCCGAAAGAAGTTTGCTCCCAGCCACCCACATGCCCAGCGGTTGAATGCTAGCTTGGCAAAATTGCTAGCACCTCAACTGCTGCCTTTTCAGTTGGTAGACTCTGCCCCCTTCCGTGAGTTTGTGGAATGTGCGGTTCCTCAGTGGCAGGTACCCAAACGCCACTTTTTCTCACGGAAGGCGATTCCGGCTCTCTACTGGCATGTGGAAGGCAATGTCCATGCCTCGCTGGACAGGGTGGTCAGCGGTAAGGTGCATATTACCTCTGACTCATGGTCCAGCAGGCATGGACAGGGACGTTACCTAAGTTTCACGGCGCATTGGGTGACTCTGCTGGCAGCTGGGAAGGATGCAGGACAAGGTGCAGTAGTGTTGGAGGTTGTTCCGCCACCACGCCTCCAAAATGCTAATGATTGTGACACACCTCTCTCCTCCACCCCCTCCTCTTCTTCTTCCTCAATGGCCTCTTCCTGTGCTTTGTCCTCGGAACCAGCGGTGCTCCGTAGCCGTTCAAGGGGCTACGCAAGTACGCAGGCCAAAAGATGCCATGCGGTGCTGGAGCTGGTGTGCTTGGGGGACAGGAGCCACACTGGGGCAGAGGTTCTGTCAGCTCTGCAGGGGCAGGCTCAGAGGTGGTTGACGCCATGCCAACTTAAGGCAGGAATGGTGGTTTGCGACAATGGCACCAACCTCCTCTCTGCCCTCCGACAGGGACAAATGACCCATGTGCCCTGTTTGGCTCACGTCCTTAACTTGGTGGTGCAGCGGTTCTTGGGCAGGTACCCGGGCTTACAGGATGTCCTGAGGCAGGCCAGGAAAGTCTGTGTGCATTTCCGCCGATCATATAATGCCAGTGCTCGGCTGACGGACCTCCAAAAGGAGTTTAACCTGCCCAAGAACCGCCTAATCTGTGACATGCCCACCAGGTGGAACTCAACGTTGGCCATGCTGCAGAGGCTGCACACGCAGCAGAGGGCCATCAATGAGTACCTGTGCGACTATGGCACCAGCACAGGGTCAGGGGAGCTTGTTTTTTTTCCCCACGCCAGTGGGCCATGATCAGGGATGCATGCACTGTCCTGTCTCCATTTGAGGAGGCCACGAGGATGGTGAGCAGTGACAGTGCATGCATCAGTGACACTGTCCCCCTTGTCCACCTGTTGGAGCACACGCTGCATGGAATAATGGACAGGGCACTTGAGGCAGAAGAGAGGCAGGAAGAGGAGGACTTCCTTAGCTCTCAAGGCCCCCTTTATCCAGACAGTGTTCCTGCGTGCCCGCCGATCACACAGGAAGAGGACGAGGAGGGGGAGGAGGAGGAAGATTGTGTCAGTATGGAGGTGGAGCCTGGCACTCAGCATCAGTAGCAGTCTTTAAGGGATCAGTCCCAAGAAACACATGGACTTGTACATGGCTGGGAGAAGGTGGCTGCGGACCATGTCGTCCTTAGTGACCCAGAGGACTCCGGACCGAATGCCTCAGCAAACCTACGCTGCATGGCCTCCCTGATCCTGCAAAGCCTGCGTAAGGATCCTCGTATTCGTGGTATCAAGGAGAAGGACCAATACTGGCTGGCAACCCTCCTTGATCCACGTTACAAGGGTAAGGTTGCGGACCTTATCTTGCCATCGCAGAGGGAGCAGAGGATGAAACATCTTCAGAAGGCCTTGCAGAAAGGTCTGTGCAACGCGTTCCCAGAGACTGGGAGGTTACAAACTCCTGTTTCTGGACAACGTGTTGCTGAGGCTTCGGTCAGTCAAAGAAGGAGCGGTGGAGAAGGTGGCCGTCTGACCGATGTGTTCAGACAATTTTTTGGTCCGCAGCCCCAAGGTATGATCGGTTCCAGCAACCATCGCCAGCGTCTGTTTTACATGGTGCAGGAATACCTAGGGGCAAGATCAGACTTGGACACCTTTCCCACCGAAAATCCTCTGGGTTACTGGGTCTTGAGGATGGATCACTGGCCAGAGCTTGCACAGTATGCAATTGAGCTAATGGCCTGTCCTGCATCCAGCGTTCTTTCGGAACGCACATTCAGTGCTGCTGGAGGCATGGTAACCGATCACAGGGTGCGTCTGTCCACCGACTCGGTCGATCGACTGACCTTCATAAAAATGAATCAGTCTTGGATCACCACCAGCTACCAAGCACCTGATGCTGATGTAACCGAATATTTTTTTTTTAAAACTCAGATCCCTTCAAAGACTGCCTATGCTGATGCTGAGTGACTATCCCTGAGTAATTATCCTCTTCCTCCTCAATGATCACGCTGATAGCTTGTAAGAACATTTTTGGTTCTGGGCACCACCACCAGTGCCTAAGGCACAATTTTTCAGCCCCTGTTTAACAGGGGCGTGTAATTACAATTTTTGATGCAATACTTTGCAGCAGGGCTCGTTCCTGCGTTCCAACTAGAGTGTCTGTGAGGGGTTGCAGTGTTGTGGCACCAGCACCAGTGCCTAAGGCCCAATTTTTCTCCCCCTGTTTAACAGGGGCGTGTAATTACAATTTTTGATGCAATACTTTGCAGCAGGGCTCGTTCCTGCGTTCCAACTAGAGTGTCTGTGAGGGGTTGCAGTGTTATGGCACCAGCACCACCACCACCACCACCAAAGGCCAAATTTTTCTGCCCCTGTTCAACAGGGGCATGTATTTACAATTCTTGATCTAATATTTCACAGCAGGGCCCATTTCTGCACCCACCAAGAGTGAGTGAGGACTTACAGTGTTGTGGCACCAGCACCACCACCACCACCAAATGCCCAGTTTTTCTGCCCCTGTTCAACAGGGGCATGTAATTACAATTCTTGATCTAATATTTCACTGCAGGGCCCTGTGAGGGCTTACATTGTTGTGGCCACAACAACACCTAAGGCCCAAATTTCAGCTGAGTATATAGGGCAGGCCCCTAATTGCAAACATCTAACTTACAAACGACTCCTACTTGCAAACGGAAGGAGACAACGGGAAGTGAGATGAAATCTACCCCTAGGAAGGGAAATTCTCTCCTGTAAGAGTTAATATGGGAAAAACATTTCTCCTTTCCACTGATGCTTTCCAATCCTTGTTCCACAAAAAACCCCAAATTTTCAAAAAACATTTGTCATTGGGACAAAAAGTGAGGTGAAATCTTCTGAAGAGAATGAAAGACAGCAATACAAATGTCACAGGGGTGATAACCCTTCCCTATGTTTTCCAAAAAGCTTAAAAAAGATTTTTTGGCTGGAGCTAAACACGTTAAAAATGTACCCATTCAAAATGACAAACAGATTCTACTTAACAACAAACCTACAGTCCCTGTCTTGTTTGCACCGCCTGTATACTGCTGTTCAGAGTATATAGGGCCTGGTGGCCCCACACCTTTCCTTATTTTAATTTGGGTGCGGGGTTCCCCTTAATATCCATACAAGACCCAAAGGGCCTGGTAATGGACTGGGGGGTACCCATGCCGTTTGTCTCACTGATTTTCATCCATATTGCCAGGACCCGACATTACATTAAACCCGCAAGCAGTTTTAAATGAGATTTTTTTCCTTTAAAAATGACATTTGGTGCAGGGACTGTTCTAAACACGGGAAACATGCGGCACTTTACAGGCATACTATAGACACCCCCCAGGTACGATATTTAAAGGAATATTTCACTTTTTTTTTTTTACTTTAAGCATCATTAAAATCACTGCTCCCGAAAAAACTGCCGTTTTTAAAAGTTTTTTTTGCATTGATACATGTCCCCTGGGGTAGGACCCGGGTCCCCAAACCCTTTTTAGGACAATACTATGCAAATTAGCCTTTAAAATGAGCACTTTTGATTTTGAACGTTCGAGTCCCATAGACGTCAATGGGGTTCTAACGTTCGTGCGCAATTTTCGGTCCGTTCGCAGGTTCTGGTGTGAACCGAATTGGGGGGTGTTCGGCTCATCCCTACTCCTGAAGAAGCGGTGCTAACCGCGAAACCGGTCGAGAATTAAAGCTTTACATACACTCCTCATCTAAAACTTTGCGGAATCCACTTGCTTAGACTATGTGGTATTTCCTTTTTTATGTCTATATGTAGTGTTGTTGTCTGTAACTGCAATTGTAAGTGTAACTGCATTTTTAGCAATATTTTTTCTATTAAAAGTGATTTTTTTATAAAAAAATTTAATTTATTTTTCCATACCCATCATTGTACATTGATATTGAGTACCGCAATAGTCCCATTCCTTCTTCTTTTTGGGGGGTCGGGACGGGAGTTGACAGTAGCAGCAACTGCAACTACGGCTCCACCCTCTTATTCCTTTTGATTATGATATTCTGGGATGATGGTACTTGTACCCATTAAAATTCTTATTGTAATGTAGGCCGTATTAATTTTGTTATAGTGATCTCCATAATTTTTTCTTTCTTTTTGTGTCAAGTTACCACAAGACCATTATTATCTTGCATTTTTTAACCTCGAGGAGGTTGGTGTTGGTGTCACTTGTTAATTTGACATTGTATTTTTGAAAAGTACCTGCCTACCCACAAACAAACTGTCCTTTTTGAAGTTAAACACATAGGCAAGTATTTGTGAAAAATAAATAGCCATTTATTATGGGTCATAACAAAATTAAGAAGAAGGCAAAGCTGCAGAAACTGGTGAAATTTGTGAAGCCTTTGTACTCCAGGGCAAACATTGATTATTTTACAGTCAAAATTGGTGGCCTGAGGAGTCATAATAGTGAGCACAATCCGGTCCAGGGCTACAAGAGATCAGGAACAGCAGCAGATGACATATATGTCCCCAGGCTGTGGTCTTACAACAGCCTGCATCTTTTGTCAGACCAGGCTGAACCCAGGCCATCACTCTCTTGTCTTCCTTCCAGGCTTGCTCTCAGGCTGTGGCTCTGGTGTTGGAGTTGTGGCAGGAGGTGCAGGAGGAGGAGGACCATGGTTGAACTCACAAACATGGCTTTGGCCTGTGAGTTCGCCCCTCAACCCCTCATTTAGGGCTTGTAACATAACTTCCTCACATAAGAGGCATTGGCCCTCCTCCATTTCCTGCATTTTGCAAGCTGCCATTTAGGCATAGTCGTCTTGATTATTGGGGGGTTCTGAGGGCTGCAGTAGCCTTCCGAAATAGGCCAAGTGCTGCCTCCAGGTTACTTCTCTTCCTGGGACTTTGGAAGGCGGAGGAGAGGGACCTGGGATTCAGGCAGGCTACTGGGCCTGGCCACCTCCTGCCTTCAACTTACCCCCGCCACCTCCTGGCTGCCACTTTCCACGGCATCCTCCTGGCTGAGAATTTCCTGTGTATAAAAAAGGGACATAGTTTTAGTTTTTGGTTCATCAATCACACACAATTTTCAGCTCATGACTGTTGCAATTTGAATGTTAATAAATAGAAAAGACTATCATTCTGACCCCAGCATTTTTCATTCTTGTCCCAATCATTTGTGGTTACTACTGTCTACTGATATGTAAAACACTTTGTAAAATCAGAAATTACTGATTAATGATAACATCTAGTTAACATCATTATTTATTTGACTAGAAATATGGTGAACAATGCTATACCTGGCTCAAGCTGGGCTCCTCCACTTCTTCCTGGCTGGAAGGCCCAGGTTG
Source organism: Lithobates septentrionalis (assembly GCA_037952835.1). Taxonomy (NCBI): domain Eukaryota; kingdom Metazoa; phylum Chordata; class Amphibia; order Anura; family Ranidae; genus Lithobates; species Lithobates septentrionalis. The sequence goes on along the minus strand of JBBDGP010001126.1, from coordinate 2,714,335 downwards.
GATGCCAGAAGTCTCAGCTGAGGTGGAAGGAAGCCTTGAAGGAAGATTGGAGAGTGCTGGCCTGGGTTCAGTCTGGCCTGCCAGAAAATGCAGTCTGTCATAGTACCACAGCCTGGGTACATAAATGTCATCTGCTGCAGCTCCTGATCTCTGGGATTCCTGGATCTTCTTGCACTCCCTATTATAAGTGCTCCTCATGCCACCAATTAAGGCCTTCAAATAGGGGATGTCTGCTGTGGGGATCACCGGCTTCACAAATTCCAGCAATTGATCCAGCGCTGCCTTCCTCTTTGGTTTATTATTATAAAAGGGGTGGTTTACCTGCCACAGACAGGGCAGCTCCCTGAACATAGCAATGAATATAGGGATAAAGTCCTCATTATTGAACCCCTAATGTCAGGCTAAACTCTTATAATCTCTTCCCAATATAGGCCCCAATCTAGAAGCAGTATAGGCCACTGATGCACCAAATTAAAATTGTACCTTCGTTCTAATGATCGGCACTTCCGATACTCCTTCCTCCGCTCACAGATCGTACGTACGACACACACGTGTTACACTTTATATACACTGCGCATGCGTGAAACTCCACCCACCCCTGACCTTCTATCTAGTATATTCCCCGCCCCTTGTCTTTCGGCGCAGTGGGAGAGCACATGGCGGAGAAAGAGCAGATGCCTGAGAGTAGCAGCAATGACGAGGAAAGCTCAGAGCCACAAATGTCACGAACCTGGAGGATATTTAAGGCCTTAAATATGGCCTTTATAGAGATGGTGGAGACGGTGGACATCTTCAAGAGGGCTGACTATGATGGGAAGCATGGACCTTACCCAAACCCAAATGTGAGAAAGGCCAAGATCATGACTAAAGTTGTGAAAAGTCTGCAGAAGAATTTTGGGGTACGGCGATCCAAGGATCAATTTAGGAAACGATGGTCAGACCTCAAATTGAGGGAGCAGGATCAGTATAGAAGAATCAAGAGAGTGATGCAAAAAAGTAAGTATTTTGTCATGTGTTCCTATTCTTCTTATTACGTTCGTGCTGCTCCATGTGCTTTTCTTTACTGTTGTACAGTTTAAAATGACAAGTTTCAGGTTCGTGGCACAGAAATCGTTCATAGTAAACATTGATTGTTCGCCCACTAATATGATGTTTTTTTGCAGATGCAGGTTAACTACATTTAGTCATGCCTATTTGTCTTAAAGGAAGTTTAGTACATTGTTGTCTAGATGGGTTTGTAACTAGAATGAAATGCAAACTTGATTCAGTGTAAGGAGAGGACACTCAGCAGCTGTTTACACATCTGGATGCAGGAGCACTAGTGGGGGACACCAGAACAAACTTTTTAGGGTGTCCCACACAGGTGCTCCAGTGGATACTAGGGGTCTCTACATGTGTGATACTTTAACAAAAAAGGTAAGTATACCAGCTTTGTAAAGGGAAAAAATCATGTCTTCAGCTTTGAACTCTGCCAAAACAGACAATTGTATGACACTTCCAAGCAATGTTTCATATTCCTATTTCTTGCCTCAAATATCTGTGTGCTAAGTATACCTTTATTTTATTTACATAGGGGAGAAAAGACTCGGGATGTCTGAGGTCACCAGGGACCCCCAACCTCCTAAAGAAGGGGAAATCCAAAAACAACCAGAGGATGTGGAAGAAGGAGAGGTTTATGAAGTGGGCGAAATAGTGACTACAACAGGTGAGTGTCAGGTAATAGATGGATGCCTGCATATTTATAATACATGGTGTTTTTTTTTTTAGGTGATGTGGATGTTGTTGAAGAGATCAGGGAGATCAAGGTGTGCAATCTGGATTTACAGAAGATCAAGGAAGACATCAATGATGTGGAAAAGAGAATCAAAACATCATTTATGTTTTAGGCAGAATCGAAAACACACCAACATTTATAAAATTCTTTCTATTTTTCAAACTTTTCTCCCAAATTTTTAAAGCCAAATTTTGAAGATGCACACAGTGTGTCAACATGTGCTATCTGCCATCACGGGATATCAAGGTAGGCAACTGAAGTAGATGAGAGGAAGGGGTTGCACCCCCGAAACACGTCCATTGATCCCCCATGATGGGAGCTAGCACATGTTGACATTAGGCATTGGATCAGGAGGTAAATCCCCATTTTGACTCAATTGTTGTGCATCTTCAAAATTTGGCTTTCACAGGGGTGACATCACCCCATATGATGAAGACAATATCAACACAGTTTGGACATACTAATGTCTGATATTGCCTTCACTTTGTCAAAGTTGAACTTTGTAAGTTCCTGAGTTGTGTATTGTTTTATGGTTTTAAACATGCCTGTTTGAACACAAAAATGAACAGGGGGTGGTGCTCAGTTGGTCTAGAGAGTGGGGTGAACCCGCATCCCAAATATAACAAGCTGAATGGAAATTTGATCCTCTTGTGGGACTTTAAAGGGAACAACCACTCATGAGTAGTGAAAGAGTATAAGAAATATGGGATTAGTTGGAATGAATTTAGGTGCTTATTGTTGTATAGATCTGAATAGGTCTATAGTACATAGGGTAAATATACATAGGATACAGTATGCATGACATATACAAAAAGTAGCAATACAATATGCAGAAATCCACAATCATAAAACTCCAGTGCACATGGAACACATATGCGGGGAGTACCCAACGCGTTTTGAGATATACTCTTCCTCAGGGATATCAGATTGGAATCAGCAAACAAAAGATATGTCTAGAAATTAAAAAGACAATTATAAACCGATTGTGAAAACCATCATGTAATCAAGTATATGCGTAGACATATAAGGAAAGTTACTATTGTAATACAGTTATGTAGTATGCATATAATGGGGTACTGACCATATAGTATTGCTTGGGGGGGGGCATGTGTATGGTACTGCATCCATTAAAAACTCTCAAAGGGAGAGAGATGTTGGGGGGACATGACACCACTGAACATGAAGGTATGGCCTGCTCTCAGTCCACATCGGCAAGGCTTGTGTGCCCAATCCCGGCGGAGCCACCAGGGAGATATTCCCCAACAGAGGGCGTCAAAAAGCCACCAATGACAGAGATGGTCCTGGAAGGGGGCTCCAATCTGCAAAGGAGCAAAGGAGGTAAAGGGGGGAGGTTGTTAGGGAGAGGCAGTTGGTGTACCTCAAAAAAGGGGGTTGGTTGTGGAACCCCATAAGTAGTGCAACCCATCAGAATGAGAGTAATGGTAAAAAATATATGAGTAAAAATATACATAAAAAATGTGGAGTACCTGGGTGGGCCCATCAGTGTGGTGCTGGCGGGTATCTGAGGGGTGTGCAGGGAGAGTTGCATGGATGAGCCTAAGCATGGTCCTGTGTGGTAGGATGTGACACCCCAGCCGGGTGACCCCCAGGGTCAGGAGGTCCCTGGTGCAGCAAGCAGGGAGATAGCGTGGTGCTGGCAGGGGGATTATCCAGGGAACTAGAGGATAAGTGCCCAACCAAAGGTCCAGGCCAGGGGAGGCTTGGGGGGGTCCGGTCTGAAAGACAGTGGATGGTGGATGAAGCAGGAGAACTAAGTGTCAGCCATAGGGTGACGCATTGCCATGCATGTGGCTATCTTACCTGGTGCAGTCTGGTTCAGGGATTGGGATCGGCGTGCCGTGGTGGGGGACGCCATGAAAGGGTGAGGTGGGCACTGCCCCTTAATATAGTAAGTCCGTGCTCATGATTGGTCTCGGGCGCGGCCAATGGGTGGAGATGTAGACACCCCCGAGCCTGGGGCGCTCTCACCGGCCCCATTGGAGACCGCTGCCAGAGTGTGTTGAAGCCTCCAGGCGCGGTGACGTAATCCCCGGCGTGATGATGTGTGCCGCACGGGGCGGGAACAAGACCTGCGCCGAAGGCCCGCAGTGCAGGAGTCGGAGGAAACCGGACTGCGCGTACGATCCGGGACTGTGGCAGTATAATTGCATCAGGCGGCCCCCCTGCGCCGAGTGGGGAACAGTTCCGGTGACACATCCAGAGTGGGGAGAAGGAACAGGCCAGACCAAGCAGTGGGTCAGATGTCAGGGGATAGAAACAGGAGGACACAGAGAGGGGGGACATAGCCGGGACACTGGAAGAGAGAGAATTGGAACACAGGAATTTGTAAGGATCAGTGGATAAAAGGCATATGGAAAGAAAACCTGTTGGGCGTGAACCCATGGGGAGCATATATTATATACATGATATACAACTATGTACAAATTGAGAGAAATAAAGCATATATAATGTAATATACAACACATGAGGTAAAAAACAGGTGGGGGATGGAACGGTCAATGCCTAAAGGGGTTAAACCAGAAGAGGGGGGGTTTCTCCTCAGGGGGCACGGAGTGGGAACCGGACGAGATGCCCCCCTAGCTAAAACTCCCCCCTCCCCCCCCCTCTTCTGGATGCCATTTTCGTGACTCACCAAAATTGATTCATAGTGCTGAAAATGATGTATATTTTTATCAGTAATGCATTACATACATTAACAATGAAAACAAGGTGTGTGTGTAGCAGACCCACAACATAATGATATTTCGCTGAAGAAGAGGTTGTCACCTCATGTATCAAATAAATTACGTTTGCACTATTGAAGAAAATGGCCAAAAAGAAAAGCCCATTGGAGAACCTAGGAGACAGCTAAAAGAAACACAAGCAGTAAATCTAAGTAAATCTTATTTCAGTTTACCTAAAAAAATATTTTGAAAATGTTTCTTAAACATTTTCTGGCATATCAATGGCCCCCCTACCCGCAAAGTACTCAACATACATCTGTCTTACTTTGCAGGTGCTTTGGGGGTGCAAGTCAGGGCGACCAGCTTCAAGCACCATCAGGGTTTCTTCTTGCCCAACTGAGGCAACATAGTTCATTGAATTTCTCATTAAAGAGTTGTGGGGTATGCAGCATGCAAGGATTATATGGTTAAGTTTATATTCCGCCACTTTGATTGCCGTAAGGAATAGGTAAAACCGGCTGGCCATTATCCTGAAAGCGTTCTCCACCACTCTTCTGGCTCTGGCCAGCCGGTAGTTAAAAACTCTCTACTTCCGGTTCCGGCGCCACATGGAGAGGAGGTAGCGAGCTTCAGCTCCCGCAGCGCCCCTCACGAATCTGCCTCTCAAGCCGGCTATTGCTCCGAGGAGACCCCCCATCACAGTGCTGACACACAGCGGGCCCCCATGGATCGCTTTGTGGAGCGATCGTACGCTCGGGCGGTCACATCCACGATCCCCACCGGAGGAGACACAGCGGCGGACACAGCCAAGATGGCGACCGCCCCGGGCATGACGGAGCAGTCACACACGCATCCACAGTCACAACCACCGCTCCCCTCAGCTCCCGACATACAAGGTACAGACCCTACCTCCCCTGCTGGAATTGCACAGGCTGTAGTCATGCTGCTGGGCCCCACTCTCACAGCTACAGTGGATGCAGCAGTCCATAGGGGTTTAGAGCAGTTACATATTGACCTACAAGCACAGGCACAGAGAATCAATCAGGTAGAGGATAGGATTTCCTCCCTGGAAGATGAACTCACAGCCTCATCTGCAGCAGTAGCACGTCTCACAGCTGCTAATAGGGACATATGGGACAAACTCGATGATTTGGAAAATCGCTCGAGAAGAAACAATTTACGCATCATTGGTCTGCCTGAATCGGTGTCCACGCCACAGTTAACCAATATCTGCGCAAAAATTATTCCAGAACAACTAGGCCTTCGCATTCCCTGCACTATTGAACGCGCGCACCGCATAGGTCAATTCTCAGAATCACGTGCCAAACCCCGCCACGTTATTGTGAAGTACCTCAACTACGCAGATAAGAATGCCATAATGCAAAAGTTTCGTCGCTCACGGTCTTTAATGGTTGATGGCGCAAAACTCCTACTTTTTGCAGACTATTCCATAGAGGTAATGAAGCAGCGTAAAGCGTTTTCACCGATCTGCTCCAACCTTCACCACAACCAGATCCGGTTCTCTTTAGCCTATCCGGCTGTCTTTCGCATCCAAACACCTGAAGGAGAACACCTCACGTTCCATACCCCTGAGGAGGCGGAACACTTTCTCGCCACCAGAGGCACAGAAATGGAGCATAGCCACTTTGAAGAGAATTCACCATCATCATCACCATCAACAGCGAAGATACCACCTAAACAGCAACGCAGCCCCACAAAACCCCCATACAAGCGCAGCCGCTTTACTAACCAAGATGATCGCTCTGCAAATCGATGAAGGACTCCAGGAACTTTATCTAACCATCTACATTTCCTCGGACGGGTAATTTTACCCCTCATTGTCCCTGACCTGCCTTCTGCCCTTGTTACTTACTTTAATGTTAGCCTGTTTTAGTTATAATGTTTTACACGGCTGCTATTATTTGTTAGCTAATGGTCCTGTTATTATGCCTCCAAGCCTGGCTTACCACTACCCACCGCCCACTTACTCTGTCTACCCAAAAGGTTAATATAATAACTCAGGTGATCTCCATGGCTATAGACCCCTAACGGGGCAAACCATTTGATCAAGTCACCCCCTTATTTTTTGCACCTCATTATTTTAATTGAGCCCTTTATTTGACACAGATACAACCAGCACTTCCCCTAACCCCATACCCTGATCCTTCCCCTCCCTTCCCCCCCTCTCTCCCCCCTTTTCCCTCATCTCTTCCTCCCTTATCCCACTCCTCCTAGCCAAATTCATGCTCATATGTGAGGAGCTGGCGGGTCGCTGAGAGGCATTATGGGTAGTTGTATCCCATGTGGAAAAAAGTGAAGTACACTGTTTGTAGTTTGTTACGTTATAACCGTAATCCTGCTTTGTTGCAGCTCAATACCTATTGCTCAATACATTTGCAATTCATGTTTGCTCTATTAGTACCTTTTCTACTATGTGATCTACAATTTTTGGGTGATTCCCGTATGGTCGGCACTGTACATGTCGGGAGGCTCCCTGATCATCCTCCCTTATATAGCAACTATCATATCCAACCATGTCCTCTTCTGCCGACGGGAGTCACCTAAAATTTATATCATGGAATGTTAAGGGGCTCCGATCCCCAAATAAGCGAATGTCCATTCTCAGACACCTACGGCGTCTTCGGGCAGATGTGGCCCTATTACAGGAGACACATCTCTCCGCAGACGATTTAACACGCCTTCAAAAAATGTGGGTAGGTTCTGTATACGGGTCCCCTGCAGTGGGCCGCAAGGCCGGTGTAGCTATTTTAATTCATAAAAACCTACAACACTCTGTCAGAGAAGTGAGGGCTGACACCTTAGGCCGCAAACTGACCTTACATATGACCATAGGTGACAAAGACGTAGCTATCACTAATATCTATGCTCCCAACTCTCCAGACACTTCATTCTTTCAGGACATGGTTCAATGGATTCTCACGGCCCCGGAGGTATTACATTTAGTGGGCGGGGACTTCAACTCTGCCATGTCCACACTAGCAGACCGCACTTATCTCCCTAAGCAAACGACAAGACCCGGTCCCTCCCACACACCGGACGCGACTCCCTTAGCACACTCTATTGAATCTATGCATTTTGTAGACATCTGGCGCCTGACACATCCGACTGACAGAGAATATACTTTCTTCTCGCCCCCACATAATACATTCTCTCGTATAGACTATTTCTTTGTCTCCCCGGCCCTAGCATCTGTAATAAACACCCCAGACATTTACGATGCCAGAATCTCAGACCACAGTCCCATCGCAGTCCATATGACACAACTCACACCCTCAACTCCTTCCCCTATCTGGCGTTTCCCTTCATATCTGGCGGATAATGAAGACTTCCGACAAGTCTTGCACCAAACATGGGAAGAATATATCACCACGAATGGAGCACATATCTCTGACCCAAACCTCTTCTGGGAAGCAGGCAAAGCTTTCCTACGGGGCAAAATTATCTCGTACACCGTACAATTTAAAAAACACACTCGACAACAATATATGCAAGCAAGCGACTCCCTACGCCTAGCCCATGACAAGCTAACATTAGACCGCACCTTAGCTAACATACAGGAATGGAAACGGGCCAAGTGTGCCTTTGATCTCTGGGCAGAACAACACGAAGCTGCTAAAACCTCGTACTCCACCCTCCACTTTCACAAATTTGGCAACAAGGCAGGCAGAATGCTAGCCAGACTATGTTCAGGACCAAGACGTCCTACACATATCCCAACTCTGAGAAATGCTTCCGGCTCGTTGGTTACCTCACCTACCGAAGTCAGCAAACTACTTGCAGATTATTATACTGATCTGTACCGTGCAGACCCAACGGATCAACCTGCCGTGGAAGCTCTGCTTGACAAGATACGCCTGCCCAGGCTTCAAACGTCACACTTGGAGGCACTTAATGCGCCTATTACCTTAGAAGACATACAACACACGATCAAATCTATGGCCTCTGCTAAGGCTCCGGGTCCCGACGGGTACACTGCTGAATTCTTCAAATTAACGACTGACTTCATCCCCAACACACTAAAACATGTATATGCAGCCATGTGGGACGGAGGTCCTTACCTCCCCACAGGGACACAAGCTCATATTAAACTAATCTCCAAGAAAGGAAAGGATCCATTACTCCCAGGCTCCTATCGTCCAATCTCATTAATAAATGTAGACGTTAAAATCCTGTCTAAAATTATAGCATCACGTCTAGCTCTCTTACTTCCGTCCCTCTTACACCCAGCCCAATCAGGTTTTGTCTCAGGACGATCAGCCACATTAAATATACGTAAGGTCTTAATGGCGCTAGAATACGCTAAAACACACCCCGATCAAGATGTAGCAATCATGTCCCTAGACGCCGAAAAAGCCTTTGACAATATTGGTTTTTCATGGCTTTTTACGGTAATGGAAAAATTCGGCTTTTCAGGTCAAATCACAAGATTCCTCGCACAAATGTACGCCTCACCAATGGCACGCCTTGTCACCCCGAATTTTATTTCGGACACCATCCCCTTAGCGAAAGGAACAAGACAGGGATGCCCCCTATCCCCCTTGTTATTCAACATTGCGATTGAACCCTTATCCAGAATCCTCAATTCAACCGAAGGGGTTAGTGGCATCACCTTAGGAAACCAAATACTCCGCTCTGCACTATTTGCGGACGATATTTTACTGTTCTCTACTGACCCCGTATCAGACTTTGATAGACTTAAACAAATATTTACGACCTTCCGACTCTGCTCAGGCTTTCGTATAAACTTTGATAAAAGTGAAATCCTAACACTACACCCTTGACTATCCACTAAATGGATACATTTATCCCCGCTGACTATTGCACCCCATCATATAACATACTTAGGAATACATATAGGCCGAGACCCATCTTCCTTATATGTACTTAATTATCCTCCCCTGGTGGCCAAAATTGTTCGGGAATTGGAGGCTTGGGGTGCCCTTCCCCTCTCGCTTTTTGGGAGAGCTCATCTTTTCAAAATGGTATCATTTGCACGCCTACTGTATCCTATGCAAACCATACCTCTACTACTGAGGCATTCAGACGTGCAGAAACTTCAGAGAGCTGTGACAGCTTTCCTATGGTCTAGCAAAAAACCACGCATCGCGCTCCAAAAACTATGTCTCCCGAAGAGCGAGGGTGGGGCGGGGCTCCCCAATATTCGTTTTTATAATTTAGCTTGCTTACTTAGACAGGGACTAGACTGGTTAACAGGAGGGTCCAAATACTCCAACTTTGCCCTAGAGGACTCTATGGCTTCTCCATACGACCTTGCAGGCATCCTACACTCCAATCCTAACAACCTGCCGCACCACCTCAAAACCAGCGTTTTGTTCAGAGACACTGTCATCGCCTGGAGAGAGGTCAGAAAACTGCTTGGTCTGCCTTCTAGTATCTCGAAACATCTCAAAATACAAGGCAACCCAATGTTCCTACCTTCCACTTTACATAAAGCTTATACCCAATGGCAATCCAAAGGACTCATGAAGATAACCTCGTTATACCAAAACAATACAAGCAAGCTCAAATCATACCAAAATCTGATGCGGGAATTCTCCCTACCGCCAGCTCACAGCTTCTTCCATTACCAACTCACAAATTATCTGAAAACCTGCTATGGTCCCAAGACTGATCCTTTTAAACCTTCCTTTGTCGACAATCTATTGCAAAGCAAAGATTACTCTATCTCCAACATCTATTCTCACCTCATCCAGCACCAGTCACGGAAATACCGCCTCACGCCTTTTCAAAAATGGTCTCAAATACTAGGAGATGAGGACCTACCCAACAAAATCCTTGAGGGATATAGGCTCACCCGGAAACTGACGATCTCTGAAATATGGCGTGAAACTCAATTCAAGATTATCCACAGAGCATACTTCCCATTCCGTTTCAACAAAGAGGACCCGTCTCAAGCTCTATGTCCATGGTGCCTACTGCAGCGTCCTACGCTGCTCCATAGGCTTTGGGAGTGCTCTGCTATTAACAGCTACTGGAACGATGTGATAGCCTACATTAATAAAATCTGCAATATCAAACTACATAGAGACTGCTTACTATGCCTATTTAGCATCACCCCTCCAGCATCCTCCTCGTCCACATTGGGCTTTTCAAACATACCGCACTGGGCCCATATCTGCCTTCTTGTAGCCCGCAGGACTATTATGTCCCACTGGATATCGACATCGCCGCCCAGTCTACCTGCGGTTATAAAAGCCTTGACTTCATTATTCTATCTAGAAAGATTGGACCTCATCAAGTCAAATCTTCGCTTTACCCCACGATTTTTCAAACGCTGGAGAAGATTCCTGGAAGCCACATTTCCCCAACAGACCATCCAAGACATAATGCACCCATTTAGATATACAGAATGGTACCTGACGAGAGACATCACCAACTCACTCGGCAAACTTAAAATTCCTCCGACCTCTGATCCTTCTTCATTTAAACCACCGTAGGCGGCCTACAATCACTTGAAGCTCCTTGACATCCATCAACTTCACCTATTACACTTCGGGACTATACTTACCCAAATAACATGTTTCACCTAGACCATATTGTAGGTTATCTAGCTAGATAGACTCATAAGTCGCCTCCATTCCCTAAAGGTACGAAAATGTAGGATCAACCTTTTTGGCAACTTATTGCCCAATGTTAGTGACAAGCTGGCAAATGTGAATTGCTTACCCCCCTCCCCCCCCTCTCTCCCCTCCCCTTCCCCAGCGACCCCTATATATCTGTTTATGTTTAGATAGAACGTGCATTCTATATACAAAATAATTGTCTATATTCATGCCTTACAATTGTTCTGTACAATGTCTTCTATGAATATATTTTGAAAAAATCAATAAATATTTTTCAAAAAAAAAAAAAAAAACTCTCTGGTCCGGGGTGAGGGGCCTCATGGCTTCAAAACGGTCAGCTGGTCAGAACGAACTAACAGTAAGCACTGCAAAACAGAAAGGCCTGAGAAGAGTGAGCTGAAAATCAGAAACGAGCGGACAAGAACGCACTGAAAATCAAATACGTACTATAAAATACAAAAAAAGGAAGATTAAGGTCTGGTGTGACCCCTCTGACACCTCCATCCCTAATAGTGCACAAAAAAACAAGAAAAATAGCCCTGGGACTTTAGATGAGGTGAGAGAGGTTTAGTCAATGTCCACAATGAACACTGAGACAAAATCAATTTATTAATTTCAAGATGTTATGTAACTAAGCGGTAACAACAATGATTGTGAGTTACCAGGCATAATAGCCAATGTACACAACACAAATGAACGTAAATATACAAAGATTTATTACAAATGTTATACATCAATGAGCAACAATAAAACTTGAAAATTGCTGGGTCAGTAAGTACACATACAAAATAAGATTATAAAATGTACATACATGTGGACAGGGAAGTATGTAAACATAATGCAGACATCAATAATACCCAGCATGTACCGGCATAAAATAAGCATCAATAAAGCCCTATGCATTTCGCGAGACCCTGCTCGCTCTTCAGGGGCGGATGCATGAATGTGGTATCTGCAATGTAAGTAATAAGATCAATAAATGTATGTGGTTGGTAAATGGGGGCAGATGGAATGATTAGCAAGAGAGGCCTGATGCAGAGACCTCATACTTACCGGAGTCTGAGATGAATCGCCAAACGCTGGATATCAAGATGGCAGCAGTGTAATGCATCCAGCTCGGGAGCTGAGGAGGCGGAACAAAACAAAGGCCACAATAGGGGAACATCCGGAGGATCAGCACGGACTGGATAGGGGTATTTCTTACTGCGGTCTCCACTTAGCCCCTTAAAATTGTGTCTGGAAAATGTCTGCAAGGATGCATATATATCAGAAGGCATCATAACTGCAAAATGAACTTATTGTATAAGGTTCTAAGCTTTAATTTATATATACATAAAGATGTAAGTGAGTGAGTTAAGCTTATAAGCTTAACTCACTCACTTACATCTTTATGTATATATAAATTAAAGCTTAGAACCTTATACAATAAGTTCATTTTGCAGTTATGATGCCTTCTGATATATATGCATCCTTGCAGACATTTTCCAGACACAATTTTAAGGGGCTAAGTGGAGACCGCAGTAAGAAATACCCCTATCCAGTCCGTGCTGATCCTCCGGATGTTCCCCTATTGTGGCCTTTGTTTTGTTCCGCCTCCTCAGCTCCCGAGCTGGATGCATTACACTGCTGCCATCTTGATATCCAGCGTTTGGCGATTCATCTCAGACTCCGGTAAGTATGAGGTCTCTGCATCAGGCCTCTCTTGCTAATCATTCCATCTGCCCCCATTTACCAACCACATACATTTATTGATCTTATTACTTACATTGCAGATACCACATTCATGCATCCGCCCCTGAAGAGCGAGCAGGGTCTCGCGAAATGCATAGGGCTTTATTGATGCTTATTTTATGCCGGTACATGCTGGGTATTATTGATGTCTGCATTATGTTTACATACTTCCCTGTCCACATGTATGTACATTTTATCATCTTATTTTGTATGTGTACTTACTGACCCAGCAATTTTCAAGTTTTATTGTTGCTCATTGATGTATAACATTTGTAATAAATCTTTGTATATTTACGTTCATTTGTGTTGTGTACATTGGCTATTATGCCTGGTAACTCACAATCATTGTTGTTACCGCTTAGTTACATAACATCTTGAAATGAATAAATTGATTTTGTCTCAGTGTTCATTGTGGACATTGGCTAAACCTCTCTCACCTCATCTAAAGTCCCAGGGCTATTTTTCTTGTTTTTTTGTGTACTATAAAATACGCACTGAAAAACAAATGCGAAATGACTACACGCACTGAAAATCAGATACCAACCCACAAACACAAACTGAAGAGCAGTAATGATCGGAAAAGCATGAGGCTGAAAAGCGCGAATCGTCTCTCACCAAACTTCTACTAACACAAGATTAGCAGAAGGAGCCCAAAGGGTGGCGCACTTGGTATTGAACTTTCCTTTTCTAGTGCCGTTATACGTGTTGTACGTCACCGCGTTCTTGACGTTCAGAATTTCTGACAAGATTTGTGTGACCGTGTGTATGCAAGACGAGTTTGAGCCAACATCCGTCGGAAAAAAACACATACAAAATGTAGCCCGTCACACTGTAAACCACTGTAATTTATTGCAATCTAATATAGTATAGCAATATGGAGCAATTAACTCTCCTGAAACAGACTGTCAGCTCTCTCTAAACTACTCCAACATACATTGACAAATAACCCCAATTTCCAGTTAGCCAGCTAGCCTCATTGCATATGAGAACTTTAGAAAAATATTTCACTCACAAGAATTTATTTATTCATGCTAATTTATTCACGTATTTTACCTGTTTTAACTCACGACATTTGTGTCACAATAATATAATAGATTCCTACATATTTGCACTTTACTATTATAGCACCAACACTTTATTAATAGATAGTGGGAATTGCTATATGTTGCAAACATAGAGATCGTTGATCCTAGCAACTACAGCTGTAGCAACCATTATCCAAATATCTTAATTTTGTTTATGTTTACACAGATCTGCACGTATTTATCGAGTATTGTTGATATTGAACAAAATACATTCAAATATCCCTCATTGCCTATTGCTTTTCTTATTATACATAATTCATCAGAGACCACACATGCTCTCAAGTCCCTCGGTATGGAGATGCCAGCATAAATGTCTGTTATACCTGGTTGGTATTGTCCGGAGCGTGTAAACTGTCCGCAAACTGCACTTGCATGTTTGTTTGGTCAGTTTGCATCTGCCCCTCTGTGGTGGCCAGGCACTATAGCATTGTGTATAAGTCCTGGGGGCAACCGAGTACCATTAGGCCTGCTTGCCTTATGAGAAACGGGACTGCTATAGGTGAAGAACACAGAAGCTAGCTCTAGTGTCTGACCACCTGCATTAGGGGTAAGCATGACATTATCACAATTCTTTAACAAGAATTTTTTTCTGTGAAGATGGATTCTACACAGGCCAAGAACTGTCTGTGTGTGTAAACTCATCTCCAGCAGTAACACAGGAACCAAAGTCCAAGGTTAACCTGCATGACCATTTTTCTGGTGACCCCCATATGTTTAACAACTTTAAAAATAGTTTTATGCTGTGCTTTAAGCGTAGGCCATGCTCTTCTGGTTCTGAAGCACAGCAGATTAATCTGATTATGCTTTAGGCTTCAGGCATGCTCTTCTGGTTCTAAAGCTACACGTTAGTGTAGTGCACAGTGTTCAGCTAAAGCTACAAGTTAGTGTAGTGTGTCCTCCTCACAGTTATCAGCTAAAGCTACAAGTTAGTGTAGTGCGTCCTCCTCACAGTGTTCAGCTAAAGCTACAAGTTAGTGTAGTGCGACCTCTGCACAGTGTTCAGCTAAAGCTACAAGTTAGAGTAGTGTGTCCTCTGAACAGTGTTCAGCTAAAGCTACAAGTTAGTGTAGTGCGACCTCTGCACGGTGTTCAGCTAAAGTTACAAGTTAGTGTAGTGCGTCCTCCTCACAGTGTTCAGCTAAAGCTACAAGTTAGTGTAGTGCATCCTCTGAACAATGTTCAGCTAAAGCTACAAGTTAGTGTAGTGCACAGTGTTCAGCTAAAGTTACAAGTTAGTGTAGTGTGTCCTCCTCACAGTGTTCAGCTAAAGCCAAAAGTTAGTGTAGTGCGACCTCTGCACAGTGTTCAGCTACAGCTACAAGTTAGTATAGTGCGTCCTCTGAACAGTGTTCAGCTAAAGCTACAAGTTAGTATAGTGCGTCCTCTGAACAGTGTTCAGCTAAAGCTACAAGTTAGTGTAGTGCGCAGTGTTCAGCTAAAGCTACAAGTTAGTGTAGTGCGTCCTCCTCACAGTGTTCAGCTAAAGCTACAAGTTAGTGTAGTGCATCCTCTGAACAATGTTCAGCTAAAGCTACAAGTTAGTGTAGTGTGCAGTGTTCAGCTACAGCTACAAGTTAGTGTAGTGCGTCCTCCTCACAGTGCTCAGCTAAAGCTACAAGTTAGTGTAGTGCGACCTCTGCACAGTGTTCAGCTAAAGCTACAAGTTAGCGTAGTGCGTCCTCCTCACAGTGTTCAGCTAAAGATACAAGTTAGTGTAGTGCGACTTCTGCACAGTGTTCAGCTAAAGCTACAAGTTAGTGTAGTGCGACCTCTGCACAGTGTTCAGCTAAAGCTACAAGTTAGAGTAGTGTGTCCTCTGAACAGTGTTCAGCTAAAGCTACAAGTTAGTGTAGTGCACAGTGTTCAGCTAAAGCTACAAGTTAGTGTAGTGCATCCTCCTCACATTGTTCAGCTAAAGCTACAAGTTAGTGTAGTGCGACCTCTGCACAGTGTTCAGCTAAAGCTACAAGTTAGAGTAGTGTGTCCTCTGAACAGTGTTCAGCTAAAGCTACAAGTTAGTGTAGTGCACAGTGTTCAGCTAAAGCTACAAGTTAGTGTAGTGCATCCTCCTCCCAGTGTTCAGCTAAAGCTACAAGTTAGTGTAGTGCGTCCTCTGCACAGTGTTCAGCTAAAGCTACAAGTTAGTGTAGTACGTCCTCTGAACAGTGTTCAGCTAAAGCTACAAGTTAGTGTAGTGTGTCCTCTGAACAGTGTTCAGCTAAAGCTACAAGTTAGTGTAGTGCACAGTGTTCAGCTAAAGCTACAAGTTAGTGTAGTGCATCCTCCTCACAGTGTTCAGCTAAAGCTACAAGTTAGTGTAGTGTGACCTCTACACAGTGTTCAGCTAAAGCTAAAAGTTAGTGTAGTGCGTCCTCTGAACAGTGTTCAGCTAAAGCTACAAGTTAGTGTAGTGTGTCCTCCTCACAGTGTTCACCTAAAGCTACAAGTTAGTGTAGTGCGACCTCTGAACAGAGTTCAGCAAAAGCTACAAGTTAGTGTAGTGTGTCCTCCTCACAGTGTTCAGCTAAAGCTACAAGTTAGTGTAGTGCGTCCTCCTCACAGTGTTCAGCTAAAGCTACAAGTTAGTGTAGTGCGACCTCTGCACGGTGTTCAGCTAAAGCTACAAGTTAGTGTAGTGTGTCCTCTGAACAGTGTTCAGCTAAAGCTACAAGTTAGTGTAGTGCGACCTCTGCACGGTGTTCAGCTAAAGTTACAAGTTAGTGTAGTGCGTCCTCCTCACAGTGTTCAGCTAAAGCTACAAGTTAGTGTAGTGCATCCTCTGAACAATGTTCAGCTAAAGCTACAAGTTAGTGTAGTGCACAGTGTTCAGCTAAAGTTACAAGTTAGTGTAGTGCGTCCTCCTCACAGTGTTCAGCTAAAGCCAAAAGTTAGTGTAGTGCGACCTCTGCACAGTGTTCAGCTAAAGCTACAAGTTATTATAGTGCGTCCTCTGAACAGTGTTCAGCTAAAGCTACAAGTTAGTGTAGTGCGCAGTGTTCAGCTAAAGCTACAAGTTAGTGTAGTGCGTCCTCCTCACAGTGTTCAGCTAAAGCTACAAGTTAGTGTAGTGCATCCTCTGAACAATGTTCAGCTATAGCTACAAGTTAGTGTAGTGCCCAGTGTTCAGCTACAGCTACAAGTTAGTGTAGTGCGTCCTCCTCACAGTGCTCAGCTAAAGCTACAAGTTAGTGTAGTGCGACCTCTGCACAGTGATCAGCTAAAGCTACAAGTTAGTGTAGTGCGTCCTCCTCACAGTGTTCAGCTAAAGATACAAGTTAGTGTAGTGCGACTTCTGCACAGTGTTCAGCTAAAGCTACAAGTTAGTGTAGTGCGACCTCTGCACAGTGTTCAGCTAAAGCTACAAGTTAGAGTAGTGTGTCCTCTGAACAGTGTTCAGCTAAAGCTACAAGTTAGTGTAGTGCACAGTGTTCAGCTAAAGCTACAAGTTAGTGTAGTGCATCCTCCTCACAGTGTTCAGCTAAAGCTACAAGTTAGTGTAGTGCGTCCTCTGCACAGTGTTCAGCTAAAGCTACAAGTTAGTGTAGTACGTCCTCTGAACATTGTTCAGCTAAAGCTACAAGTTAGTGTAGTGTGTCCTCTGAACAGTGTTCAGCTAAAGCTACAAGTTAGTGTAGTGCACAGTGTTCAGCTAAAGCTACAAGTTAGTGTAGTGCGTCCTCCTCACAGTGTTCAGCTAAAGCTACAAGTTAGTGTAGTATGACCTCTACACAGTGTTCAACTAAAGCTACAAGTTAGTGTAGTGCGTCCTCTGAACAGTGTTCAGCTAAAGCTACAAGTTAGTGTAGTATGACCTCTACACAGTGTTCAACTAAAGCTACAAGTTAGTGTAGTGCGTCCTCTGAACAGTGTTCAGCTAAAGCTACAAGTTAGTGTAGTGTGTCCTCCTCACAGTGTTCAGCTAAAGCTACAAGTTAGTGTAGTGCGACCTCTGAACAGTGTTCAGATAAAGCTACAAGTTAGTGCAGTGTGTCCTCCTCACAGTGTTCAGCTAAAGCTACAAGTTAGTGTAGTGCGACCTCTGAACAGTGTTCAGCTAAAGCTACAAGTTAGTGTAGTGCACAGTGTTCAGCTAAAGCTGCAAGTTAGTGTAGTGCGACCTCTGAACAGTGTTCAGCTAAAGCTACAAGTTAGTGTAGTGCACAGTGTTCAGCTAAAGCTACAAGTTAGTGTAGTGTGTCCTCCTCACAGTGTTCAGCTAAAGCTACAAGTTAGTGTAGTGTGACCTCTGCACAGTGTTCAGCTACAGCTACAAGTTAGTGTAGTGTGTCCTCTTCACAGTGTTCAGCTAAAGCTACAAGTTAGTGTAGTACGTCCTCTGAACAGTGTTTAGCTAAAGCCAAAAGTTAGTGTAGTGCGACCTCTGCACAGTGTTCAGCTAAAGCTACAAGTTAGTATAGTGCGTCCTCTGAACAGTGTTCAGCTAAAGCTACAAGTTAGTGTAGTGCGCAGTGTTCAGCTAAAGCTACAAGTTAGTGTAGTGCGTCCTCCTGACAGTGTTCAGCTAAAGCTACAAGTTAGTGTAGTGCATCCTCTGAACAATGTTCAGCTAAAGCTACAAGTTAGTGTAGTGCGCAGTGTTCAGCTACAGCTACAAGTTAGTGTAGTGCGTCCTCCTCACAGTGCTCAGCTAAAGCTACAAGTTAGTGTAGTGCGACTTCTGCACAGTGTTCAGCTAAAGCTACAAGTTAGTGTAGTGCGACCTCTGCACAGTGTTCAGCTAAAGCTACAAGTTAGAGTAGTGTGTCCTCTGAACAGTGTTCAGCTAAAGCTACAAGTTAGTGTAGTGCACAGTGTTCAGCTAAAGCTACAAGTTAGTGTAGTGCATCCTCCTCACATTGTTCAGCTAAAGCTACAAGTTAGTGTAGTGCGACCTCTGCACAGTGTTCAGCTAAAGCTACAAGTTAGAGTAGTGTGTCCTCTGAACAGTGTTCAGCTAAAGCTACAAGTTAGTGTAGTGCACAGTGTTCAGCTAAAGCTACAAGTTAGTGTAGTGCATCCTCCTCCCAGTTTTCAGCTAAAGCTACAAGTTAGTGTAGTGCGTCCTCTGCACAGTGTTCAGCTAAAGCTACAAGTTAGTGTAGTACGTCCTCTGAACAGTGTTCAGCTAAAGCTACAAGTTAGTGTAGTGTGTCCTCTGAACAGTGTTCAGCTAAAGCTACAAGTTAGTGTAGTGCACAGTGTTCAGCTAAAGCTACAAGTTAGTGTAGTGCGTCCTCCTCACAGTGTTCAGCTAAAGCTACAAGTTAGTGTAGTGTGACCTCTACACAGTGTTCAGCTAAAGCTACAAGTTAGTGTAGTGCGTCCTCTGAACAGTGTTCAGCTAAAGCTACAAGTTAGTGTAGTGTGTCCTCCTCACAGTGTTCACCTAAAGCTACAAGTTAGTGTAGTGCGACCTCTGAACAGTGTTCAGCTAAAGCTACAAGTTAGTGTAGTGTGTCCTCCTCACAGTGTTCAGCTAAAGCTACAAGTTAGTGTAGTGCGTCCTCCTCACAGTGTTCAGCTAAAGCTACAAGTTAGTGTAGTGCGACCTCTGCACGGTGTTCAGCTAAAGCTACAAGTTAGTGTAGTGTGTCCTCTGAACAGTGTTCAGCTAAAGCTACAAGTTAGTGTAGTGCGACCTCTGCACGGTGTTCAGCTAAAGTTACAAGTTAGTGTAGTGCGTCCTCCTCACAGTGTTCAGCTAAAGCTACAAGTTAGTGTAGTGCATCCTCTGAACAATGTTCAGCTAAAGCTACAAGTTAGTGTAGTGCACAGTGTTCAGCTAAAGTTACAAGTTAGTGTAGTGCGTCCTCCTCACAGTGTTCAGCTAAAGCCAAAAGTTAGTGTAGTGCGACCTCTGCACAGTGTTCAGCTAAAGCTACAAGTTATTATAGTGCGTCCTCTGAACAGTGTTCAGCTAAAGCTACAAGTTAGTGTAGTGCGCAGTGTTCAGCTAAAGCTACAAGTTAGTGTAGTACGTCCTCCTCACAGTGTTCAGCTAAAGCTACAAGTTAGTGTAGTGCATCCTCTGAACAATGTTCAGCTAAAGCTACAAGTTAGTGTAGTGCCCAGTGTTCAGCTACAGCTACAAGTTAGTGTAGTGCGTCCTCCTCACAGTGCTCAGCTAAAGCTACAAGTTAGTGTAGTGCGACCTCTGCACAGTGATCAGCTAAAGCTACAAGTTAGTGTAGTGCGTCTTCCTCACAGTGTTCAGCTAAAGATACAAGTTAGTGTAGTGCGACTTCTGCACAGTGTTCAGCTAAAGCTACAAGTTAGTGTAGTGCGACCTCTGCACAGTGTTCAGCTAAAGCTACAAGTTAGAGTAGTGTGTCCTCTGAACAGTGTTCAGCTAAAGCTACAAGTTAGTGTAGTGCACAGTGTTCAGCTAAAGCTACAAGTTAGTGTAGTGCATCCTCCTCCCAGTGTTCAGCTAAAGCTACAAGTTAGTGTAGTGCGTCCTCTGCACAGTGTTCAGCTAAAGCTACAAGTTAGTGTAGTACGTCCTCTGAACAGTGTTCAGCTAAAGCTACAAGTTAGTGTAGTGTGTCCTCTGAACAGTGTTCAGCTAAAGCTACAAGTTAGTGTAGTGCACAGTGTTCAGCTAAAGCTACAAGTTAGTGTAGTGCGTCCTCCTCACAGTGTTCAGCTAAAGCTACAAGTTAGTGTAGTGTGACCTCTACACAGTGTTCAGCTAAAGCTACAAGTTAGTGTAGTGCGTCCTCTGAACAGTGTTCAGCTAAAGCTACAAGTTAGTGTAGTGTGTCCTCCTCACAGTGTTCACCTAAAGCTACAAGTTAGTGTAGTGCGACCTCTGAACAGTGTTCAGCTAAAGCTACAAGTTAGTGTAGTGTGTCCTCCTCACAGTGTTCAGCTAAAGCTACAAGTTAGTGTAGTGCGTCCTCCTCACAGTGTTCAGCTAAAGCTACAAGTTAGTGTAGTGCGACCTCTGCACGGTGTTCAGCTAAAGCTACAAGTTAGTGTAGTGTGTCCTCTGAACAGTGTTCAGCTAAAGCTACAAGTTAGTGTAGTGCGACCTCTGCACGGTGTTCAGCTAAAGTTACAAGTTAGTGTAGTGCGTCCTCCTCACAGTGTTCAGCTAAAGCTACAAGTTAGTGTAGTGCATCCTCTGAACAATGTTCAGCTAAAGCTACAAGTTAGTGTAGTGCACAGTGTTCAGCTAAAGTTACAAGTTAGTGTAGTGCGTCCTCCTCACAGTGTTCAGCTAAAGCCAAAAGTTAGTGTAGTGCGACCTCTGCACAGTGTTCAGCTAAAGCTACAAGTTATTATAGTGCGTCCTCTGAACAGTGTTCAGCTAAAGCTACAAGTTAGTGTAGTGCGCAGTGTTCAGCTAAAGCTACAAGTTAGTGTAGTACGTCCTCCTCACAGTGTTCAGCTAAAGCTACAAGTTAGTGTAGTGCATCCTCTGAACAATGTTCAGCTAAAGCTACAAGTTAGTGTAGTGCCCAGTGTTCAGCTACAGCTACAAGTTAGTGTAGTGCGTCCTCCTCACAGTGCTCAGCTAAAGCTACAAGTTAGTGTAGTGCGACCTCTGCACAGTGATCAGCTAAAGCTACAAGTTAGTGTAGTGCGTCTTCCTCACAGTGTTCAGCTAAAGATACAAGTTAGTGTAGTGCGACTTCTGCACAGTGTTCAGCTAAAGCTACAAGTTAGTGTAGTGCGACCTCTGCACAGTGTTCAGCTAAAGCTACAAGTTAGAGTAGTGTGTCCTCTGAACAGTGTTCAGCTAAAGCTACAAGTTAGCGTAGTGCACAGTGTTCAGCTAAAGCTACAAGTTAGTGTAGTGCATCCTCCTCACAGTGTTCAGCTAAAGCTACAAGTTAGTGTAGTGCGTCCTCTGCACAGTGTTCAGCTAAAGCTACAAGTTAGTGTAGTACGTCCTCTGAACAGTGTTCAGCTAAAGCTACAAGTTAGTGTAGTGTGTCCTCTGAACAGTGTTCAGCTAAAGCTACAAGTTAGTGTAGTGCACAGTGTTCAGCTAAAGCTACAAGTTAGTGTAGTGCGTCCTCCTCACAGTGTTCAGCTAAAGCTACAAGTTAGTGTAGTATGACCTCTACACAGTGTTCAACTAAAGCTACAAGTTAGTGTAGTGCGTCCTCTGAACAGTGTTCAGCTAAAGCTACAAGTTAGTGTAGTATGACCTCTACACAGTGTTCAACTAAAGCTACAAGTTAGTGTAGTGCGTCCTCTGAACAGTGTTCAGCTAAAGCTACAAGTTAGTGTAGTGTGTCCTCCTCACAGTGTTCAGCTAAAGCTACAAGTTAGTGTAGTGCGACCTCTGAACAGTGTTCAGATAAAGCTACAAGTTAGTGCAGTGCACAGTGTTCAGCTAAAGCTACAAGTTAGTGTAGTGTGTCCTCCTCACAGTGTTCAGCTAAAGCTACAAGTTAGTGTAGTGTGACCTCTGCACAGTGTTCAGCTACAGCTACAAGTTAGTGTAGTGTGTCCTCTTCACAGTGTTCAGCTAAAGCTACAAGTTAGTGTAGTACGTCCTCTGAACAGTGTTTAGCTAAAGCCAAAAGTTAGTGTAGTGCGACCTCTGCACAGTGTTCAGCTAAAGCTACAAGTTAGTATAGTGCGTCCTCTGAACAGTGTTCAGCTAAAGCTACAAGTTAGTGTAGTGCGCAGTGTTCAGCTAAAGCTACAAGTTAGTGTAGTGCGTCCTCCTCACAGTGTTCAGCTAAAGCTACAAGTTAGTGTAGTGCATTATCTGAACAATGTTCAGCTAAAGCTACAAGTTAGTGTAGTGCGCAGTGTTCAGCTACAGCTACAAGTTAGTGTAGTGCGTCCTCATCACAGTGCTCAGCTAAAGCTACAAGTTAGTGTAGTGCGACCTCTGCACAGTGTTAAGCTAAAGCAACAAGTTAGTGTAGTGCGTCCTCCTCACAGTGTTCAGCTAAAGATACAAGTTAGTGTAGTGCGACTTCTGCACAGTGTTCAGCTAAAGCTACAAGTTAGTGTAGTGCGACCTCTGACAGTGTTCAGCTAAAGCTACAAGTTAGAGTAGTGTGTCCTCTGAACAGTGTTCAGCTAAAGCTACAAGTTAGTGTAGTGCACAGTGTTCAGCTAAAGCTACAAGTTAGTGTAGTGCATCCTCCTCACAGTGTTCAGCTAAAGCTACAAGTTAGAATAGTGCGTCCTCTGCACAGTGTTCAGCTAAAGCTACAAGTTAGTGTAGTACGTCCTCTGAACAGTGTTCAGCTAAAGCTACAAGTTAGTGTAGTGCACAGTGTTCAGCTAAAGCTACAAGTTAGTGTAGTGCATCCTCCTCACAGTGTTCAGCTAAAGCTACAAGTTAGTGTAGTGCGTCCTCTGCACAGTGTTCAGCTAAAGCTACAAGTTAGTGTAGTACGTCCTCTGAACAGTGTTCAGCTAAAGCTACAAGTTAGTGTAGTGCACAGTGTTCAGCTAAAGCTACAAGTTAGTGTAGTGCATCCTTCTCACAGTGTTCAGCTAAAGCTACAAGTTAGTGTAGTGTGACCTCTACACAGTGTTCAGCTAAAGCTAAAAGTTAGTGTAGTGCGTCCTCTGAACAGTGTTCAGCTAAAGCTACAAGTTAGTGTAGTGTGTCCTCCTCACAGTGTTCAGATAAAGCTACAAGTTAGTGTAGTGCGACCTCTGAACAGTGTTCAGCTAAAGCTACAAGATAGTGTAGTGTGTCCTCCTCACAGTGTTCAGCTAAAGCTACAAGTTAGTGTAGTGCGTCTTCCTCACAGTGTTCAGCTAAAGCTACAAGTTAGTGTAGTGCGACCTCTGCACAGTGTTCAGCTAAAGTTACAAGTTAGAATAGTGTGTCCTCTGAACAGTGTTCAGCTAAAGCTACAAGTTAGTGTAGTGCGACCTCTGCACGGTGTTCAGCTAAAGTTACAAGTTAGTGTAGTGCATCCTCCTCACAGTGTTCAGCTAAAGCTACAAGTTAGTGTACTGCATCCTCTGAACAATGTTCAGCTAAAGCTACAAGTTAGTGTAGTGCACAGTGTTCAGCTAAAGTTACAAGTTAGTGTAGTGCGTCCTCCTCACAGTTTTCAGCTAAAGCCAAAAGTTAGTGTAGTGCGACCTCTGCACAGTGTTCAGCTAAAGCTACAAGTTAGTATAGTGCGTCCTCTGAACAGTGTTCAGCTAAAGCTACAAGTTAGTGTAGTGCGCAGTGTTCAGCTAAAGCTACAAGTCAGTGTAGTGCGTCCTCCTCACAGTGTTCAGCTAAAGCTACAAGTTAGTGTACTGCGTCCTCTGCACAGTGTTCAGCTAAAGCTACAAGTTAGTGTAGTGTGTCCTCTGCACAGTGTTCAGCTAAAGCTACAAGTTAGTGTAGTACGTCCTCTGAACAGTGTTCAGCTAAAGCTACAAGTTAGTGTAGTGTGTCCTCTGAACAGTGTTCAGCTAAAGCTACAAGTTAGTGTAGTGCGTCCTCCTCACAGTGTTCAGCTAAAGCTACAAGTTAGTGTAGTGTGACCTCTACACAGGGTTCAGCTAAAGCTACAAGTTAGTGTAGTGCGTCCTCTGAACAGTGTTCAGCTAAAGCTACAAGTTAGTGTAGTGTGTCCTCCTCACAGTGTTCAGCTAAAGCTACAAGTTAGTGTAGTGCGACCTCTGAACAGTGTTCAGCTAAAGCTACAAGTTAGTGTAGTGCACAGTGTTCAGCTAAAGCTACAAGTTAGTGTAGTGCGACCTCTGAACAGTGTTCAGCTAAAGCTACAAGTTAGTGTAGTGCACAGTGTTCAGCTAAAGCTACAAGTTAGTGTAGTGTGTCCTCTGAACAGTGTTCAGCTAAAGCTACAAGTTAGTGTAGTGCGACCTCTGCACGGTGTTCAGCTAAAGTTACAAGTTAGTGTAGTGCGTCCTCCTCACAGTGTTCAGCTAAAGCTACAAGTTAGTGTAGTGCATCCTCTGAACAATGTTCAGCTAAAGCTACAAGTTAGTGTAGTGCACAGTGTTCAGCTAAAGTTACAAGTTAGTGTAGTGCGTCCTCCTCACAGTGTTCAGCTAAAGCCAAAAGTTAGTGTAGTGCGACCTCTGCACAGTGTTCAGCTAAAGCTACAAGTTATTATAGTGCGTCCTCTGAACAGTGTTCAGCTAAAGCTACAAGTTAGTGTAGTGCGCAGTGTTCAGCTAAAGCTACAAGTTAGTGTAGTGCGTCCTCCTCACAGTGTTCAGCTAAAGCTACAAGTTAGTGTAGTGCATCCTCTGAACAATGTTCAGCTAAAGCTACAAGTTAGTGTAGTGCCCAGTGTTCAGCTACAGCTACAAGTTAGTGTAGTGCGTCCTCCTCACAGTGCTCAGCTAAAGCTACAAGTTAGTGTAGTGCGACCTCTGCACAGTGATCAGCTAAAGCTACAAGTTAGTGTAGTGCGTCCTCCTCACAGTGTTCAGCTAAAGATACAAGTTAGTGTAGTGCGACTTCTGCACAGTGTTCAGCTAAAGCTACAAGTTAGTGTAGTGCGACCTCTGCACAGTGTTCAGCTAAAGCTACAAGTTAGAGTAGTGTGTCCTCTGAACAGTGTTCAGCTAAAGCTACAAGTTAGTGTAGTGCACAGTGTTCAGCTAAAGCTACAAGTTAGTGTAGTGCATCCTCCTCACAGTGTTCAGCTAAAGCTACAAGTTAGTGTAGTGCGTCCTCTGCACAGTGTTCAGCTAAAGCTACAAGTTAGTGTAGTACGTCCTCTGAACAGTGTTCAGCTAAAGCTACAAGTTAGTGTAGTGTGTCCTCTGAACAGTGTTCAGCTAAAGCTACAAGTTAGTGTAGTGCACAGTGTTCAGCTAAAGCTACAAGTTAGTGTAGTGCGTCCTCCTCACAGTGTTCAGCTAAAGCTACAAGTTAGTGTAGTATGACCTCTACACAGTGTTCAACTAAAGCTACAAGTTAGTGTAGTGCGTCCTCTGAACAGTGTTCAGCAAAAGCTACAAGTTAGTGTAGTATGACCTCTACACAGTGTTCAACTAAAGCTACAAGTTAGTGTAGTGCGTCCTCTGAACAGTGTTCAGCTAAAGCTACAAGTTAGTGTAGTGTGTCCTCCTCACAGTGTTCAGCTAAAGCTACAAGTTAGTGTAGTGCGACCTCTGAACAGTGTTCAGATAAAGCTACAAGTTAGTGCAGTGCACAGTGTTCAGCTAAAGCTACAAGTTAGTGTAGTGTGTCCTCCTCACAGTGTTCAGCTAAAGCTACAAGTTAGTGTAGTGTGACCTCTGCACAGTGTTCAGCTACAGCTACAAGTTAGTGTAGTGTGTCCTCTTCACAGTGTTCAGCTAAAGCTACAAGTTAGTGTAGTACGTCCTCTGAACAGTGTTTAGCTAAAGCCAAAAGTTAGTGTAGTGCGACCTCTGCACAGTGTTCAGCTAAAGCTACAAGTTAGTATAGTGCGTCCTCTGAACAGTGTTCAGCTAAAGCTACAAGTTAGTGTAGTGCGCAGTGTTCAGCTAAAGCTACAAGTTAGTGTAGTGCGTCCTCCTCACAGTGTTCAGCTAAAGCTACAAGTTAGTGTAGTGCATCCTCTGAACAATGTTCAGCTAAAGCTACAAGTTAGTGTAGTGCGCAGTGTTCAGCTACAGCTACAAGTTAGTGTAGTGCGTCCTCCTCACAGTGCTCAGCTAAAGCTACAAGTTAGTGTAGTGCGATCTCTGCACAGTGTTAAGCTAAAGCAACAAGTTATTGTAGTGCGTCCTCCTCACAGTGTTCAGCTAAAGATACAAGTTAGTGTAGTGCGACTTCTGCACAGTGTTCAGCTAAAGCTACAAGTTAGTGTAGTGCGACCTCTGCACAGTGTTCAGCTAAAGCTACAAGTTAGAGTAGTGTGTCCTCTGAACAGTGTTCAGCTAAAGCTACAAGTTAGTGTAGTGCACAGTGTTCAGCTAAAGCTACAAGTTAGTGTAGTGCATCCTCCTCACAGTGTTCAGCTAAAGCTACAAGTTAGAGTAGTGCGTCCTCTGCACAGTGTTCAGCTAAAGCTACAAGTTAGTGTAGTACGTCCTCTGAACAGTGTTCAGCTAAAGCTACAAGTTAGTGTAGTGCACAGTGTTCAGCTAAAGCTACAAGTTAGTGTAGTTTATCCTCCTCACAGTGTTCAGCTAAAGCTACAAGTTAGTGTAGTGCGTCCTCTGCACAGTGTTCAGCTAAAGCTACAAGTTAGTGTAGTACGTCCTCTGAACAGTGTTCAGCTAAAGCTACAAGTTAGTGTAGTGCACAGTGTTCAGCTAAATCTACAAGTTAGTGTAGTGCATCCTCCTCACAGTGTTCAGCTAAAGCTACAAGTTAGTGTAGTGTGACCTCTACACAGTGTTCAGCTAAAGCTAAAAGTTAGTGTAGTGCGTCCTCTGAACAGTGTTCAGCTAAAGCTACAAGTTAGTGTAGTGTGTCCTCCTCACAGTGTTCAGCTAAAGCTACAAGTTAGTGTAGTGCGACCTCTGAACAGTGTTCAGCTAAAGCTACAAGATAGTGTAGTGTGTCCTCCTCACAGTTTTCAGCTAAAGCTACAAGTTAGTGTAGTGCGTCTTCCTCACAGTGTTCAGCTAAAGCTACAAGTTAGTGTAGTGCGACCTCTGCACAGTGTTCAGCTAAAGTTACAAGTTAGAGTAGTGTGTCCTCTGAACAGTGTTCAGCTAAAGCTACAAGTTAGTGTAGTGCGACCTCTGCACGGTGTTCAGCTAAAGTTACAAGTTAGTGTAGTGCATCCTCCTCACAGTGTTCAGCTAAAGCTACAAGTTAGTGTAGTGCATCCTCTGAACAATGTTCAGCTAAAGCTACAAGTTAGTGTAGTGCACAGTGTTCAGCTAAAGTTACAAGTTAGTGTAGTGCGTCCTCCTCACAGTTTTCAGCTAAAGCCAAAAGTTAGTGTAGTGCGACCTCTGCACAGTGTTCAGCTAAAGCTACAAGTTAGTATAGTGCGTCCTCTGAACAGTGTTCAGCTAAAGCTACAAGTTAGTGTAGTGCGCAGTGTTCAGCTAAAGCTACAAGTCAGTGTAGTGCGTCCTCCTCACAGTGTTCAGCTAAAGCTACAAGTTAGTGTACTGCGTCCTCTGCACAGTGTTCAGCTAAAGCTACAAGTTAGTGTAGTGTGTCCTCTGCACAGTGTTCAGCTAAAGCTACAAGTTAGTGTAGTACGTCCTCTGAACAGTGTTCAGCTAAAGCTACAAGTTAGTGTAGTGTGTCCTCTGAACAGTGTTCAGCTAAAGCTACAAGTTAGTGTAGTGCGTCCTCCTCACAGTGTTCAGCTAAAGCTACAAGTTAGTGTAGTGTGACCTCTACACAGGGTTCAGCTAAAGCTACAAGTTAGTGTAGTGCGTCCTCTGAACAGTGTTCAGCTAAAGCTACAAGTTAGTGTAGTGTGTCCTCCTCACAGTGTTCAGCTAAAGCTACAAGTTAGTGTAGTGCGACCTCTGAACAGTGTTCAGCTAAAGCTACAAGTTAGTGTAGTGCACAGTGTTCAGCTAAAGCTACAAGTTAGTGTAGTGCGACCTCTGAACAGTGTTCAGCTAAAGCTACAAGTTAGTGTAGTGCACAGTGTTCAGCTAAAGCTACAAGTTAGTGTAGTGTGTCCTCCTCACAGTGTTCAGCTAAAGCTACAAGTTAGTGTAGTGTGACCTCTGCACAGTGTTCAGCTAAAGCTACAAGTTAGTGTAGTGTGTCCTCTTCACAGTGTTCAGCTAAAGCTTCAAGTTAGTGTAGTGCAACCTCTGCACAGTGTTCAGCTAAAGCTACAAGTTAGTGTAGTACGTCCTCTGAACAGTGTTTAGCTAAAGCCAAAAGTTAGTGTAGTGCGACCTCTGCACAGTGTTCAGCTAAAGCTACAAGTTAGTATAGTGCGTCCTCTGAACAGTGTTCAGCTAAAGCTACAAGTTAGTATAGTGCGCAGTGTTCAGCTAAAGCTACAAGTTAGTGTAGTGCGTCCTCCTCACAGTGTTCAGCTAAAGCTACAAGTTAGTGTAGTGCATCCTCTGAACAATGTTCAGCTAAAGCTACAAGTTAGTGTAGTGCGCAGTGTTCAGCTACAGATACAAGTTAGTGTAGTGCGTCCTCCTCACAGTGTTCAGCTAAAGCTACAAGTTAGTGTAGTGCATCCTCTGAACAATGTTCAGCTAAAGCTACAAGTTAGTGTAGTGCGCAGTGTTCAGCTACAGCTACAAGTTAGTGTAGTGCGTCCTCCTCACAGTGCTCAGCTAAAGTTACAAGTTAGTGTAGTGCGACCTCTGCACAGTGTTCAGCTAAAGCTACAAGTTAGTGTAGTGCGTCCTCCTCACAGTGTTCAGCTAAAGCTACAAGTTAGTGTAGTGCGACCTCTGCACAGTGTTCAGCTAAAGCTACAAGTTAGAGTAGTGTATCCTCTGAACAGTGTTCAGCTAAAGCTACAAGTTAGTGTAGTGCGACCTCTGCACGGTGTTCAGCTAAAGTTGCAAGTTAGTGTAGTGCATCCTCCTCACAGTGTTCAGCTAAAGCTACAAGTTAGTGTAGTGCATCCTCTGAACAATGTTCAGCTAAAGCTACAAGTTAGTGTAGTGCACAGTGTTCAGCTAAAGTTACAAGTTAGTGTAGTGCGTCCTCCTCACAGTTTTCAGCTAATGCCAAAAGTTAGTGTAGTGCGACCTCTGCACAGTGTTCAGCTAAAGCTACAAGTTAGTATAGTGCATCCTCTGAACAGTGTTCACCTAAAGCTACAAGTTAGTGTAGTGCGCAGTGTTCAGCTAAAGCTACAAGTTAGTGTAGTGCGTCCTCCTCACAGTGCTCAGCTAAAGTTACAAGTTAGTGTAGTGCGACCTCTGCACAGTGTTCAGCTAAAGCTACAAGTTAGTGTAGTGCGTCCTCCTCACAGTGTTCAGCTAAAGCTACAAGTTAGTGTAGTGCGACCTCTGCACAGTGTTCAGCTAAAGCTACAAGTTAGAGTAGTGTGTCCTCTGAACAGTGTTCAGCTAAAGCTACAAGTTAGTGTAGTGCGACCTCTGCACGGTGTTCAGCTAAAGTTACAAGTTAGTGTAGTGCATGCTCCTCACAGTGTTCAGCTAAAGCTACAAGTTAGTGTAGTGCATCCTCTGAACAATGTTCAGCTAAAGCTACAAGTTAGTGTAGTGCACAGTGTTCAGCTAAAGTTACAAGTTAGTGTAGTGCGTCCTCCTCACAGTTTTCAGCTAAAGCCAAAAGTTAGTGTAGTGCGACCTCTGCACAGTGTTCAGCTAAAGCTACAAGTTAGTATAGTGCGTCCTCTGAACAGTGTTCAGCTAAAGCTACAAGTTAGTGTAGTGCGCAGTGTTCAGCTAAAGCTACAAGTTAGTGTAGTGCGTCCTCCTCACAGTGTTCAGCTAAAGCTACAAGTTAGTGTAGTGCATCCTCTGAACAATGTTCAGCTAAATCTACAAGTTAGTGTAGTGCGCAGTGTTCAGCTACAGCTACAAGTTAGTGTAGTGCGTCCTCCTCACAGTGCTCAGCTAAAGCTACAAGTTAGTGTAGTGCGACCTCTGCACAGTGATCAGCTAAAGCTACAAGTTAGTGTAGTGCGTCCTCCTCACAGTGTTCAGCTAAAGATACAAGTTAGTGTAGTGCGACTTCTGCACAGTGTTCAGCTAAAGCTACAAGTTAGTGTAGTGCGTCCTCTGCACAGTGTTCAGCTAAAGCTACAAGTTAGTGTAGTGCACAGTGTTCAGCTAAAGCTACAAGTTAGTGTAGTGCATCCTCCTCACAGTGTTCAGCTAAAGCTACAAGTTAGTGTAGTGCGTCCTCTGCACAGTGTTCAGCTAAAGCTACAAGTTAGTGTAGTACGTCCTCTGAACAGTGTTCAGCTAAAGCTACAAGTTAGTGTAGTGCACAGTGTTCAGCTAAAGCTACAAGTTAGTGTAGTGCGTCCTCCTCACAGTGTTCAGCTAAAGCTACAAGTTAGTGTAGTGTGACCTCTACACAGTGTTCAGCTAAAGCTACAAGTTAGTGTAGTGCGTCCTCTGAACAGTGTTCAGCTAAAGCTACAAGTTAGTGTAGTGTGTC
This sequence comes from Lithobates septentrionalis, assembly GCA_037952835.1. NCBI lineage: Eukaryota > Metazoa > Chordata > Amphibia > Anura > Ranidae > Lithobates > Lithobates septentrionalis. The sequence goes on along the minus strand of JBBDGP010001126.1, from coordinate 2,683,478 downwards.
CTCCTCACAGTGTTCAGCTAAAGCTACAAGTTAGTGTAGTGCAACCTCTGAACAGTGTTCAGCTAAAGCTACAAGTTAGTGTAGTGTGTCCTCCTCACAGTGTTCAACTAAAGCTACAAGTTAGTGTAGTGCGTCCTCCTCACAGTGTTCAGCTAAAGCTACAAGTTAGTGTAGTGCGACCTCTGCACAGTGTTCAGCTAAAGCTACAAGTTAGAGTAGTGTGTCCTCTGAACAGTGTTCAGCTAAAGTTACAAGTTAGTGTAGTGCGTCCTCCTCACAGTGTTCAGCTAAAGCTACAAGTTAGTGTAGTGCATCCTCTGAACAATGTTCAGCTAAAGCTACAAGTTAGTGTAGTGCACAGTGTTCAGCTAAAGTTACAAGTTAGTGTAGTGCGTCCTCCTCACAGTGTTCAGCTAAAGCCAAAAGTTAGTGTAGTGCGACCTCTGCACAGTGTTCAGCTAAAGCTACAAGTTAGTGTAGTGCGTCCTCTGAACAGTGTTCAGCTAAAGCTACAAGTTAGTGTAGTGCGCAGTGTTCAGCTAAAGCTACAAGTTAGTGTAGTGCGTCCTACTCACAGTGTTCAGCTAAAGCTACAAGTTAGTGTAGTGCATCCTCTGAACAATGTTCAGCTAAAGCTACAAGTTAGTGTAGTGCGCAGTGTTCAGCTACAGCTACAAGTTAGTGTAGTGCGTCCTCCTCACAGTGCTCAGCTAAAGCTACAAGTTAGTGTAGTGCGACCTCTGCACAGTGTTCAGCTAAAGCTACAAGTTAGTGTAGTGCGTCCTCCTCACAGTGTTCAGCTAAAGATACAAGTTAGTGTAGTGCGACTTCTGCACAGTGTTCAGCTAAAGCTACAAGTTAGTGTAGTGCGACCTCTGCACAGTGTTCAGCTAAAGCTACAAGTTAGAGTAGTGTGTCCTCTGAACAGTGTTCAGCTAAAGCTACAAGTTAGTATAGTGCACAGTGTTCAGCTAAAGCTACAAGTTAGTGTAGTGCATCCTCCTCACAGTGTTCAGCTAAAGCTACAAGTTAGTGTAGTGCGTCCTCTGCACAGTGTTCAGCTAAAGCTACAAGTTAGTGTAGTACGTCCTCTGAACAGTGTTCAGCTAAAGCTACAAGTTAGTGTAGTGTGTCCTCCTCACAGTGTTCAGCTAAAGCTACAAGTTAGTGTAGTGCGACCTCTGAACAGTGTTCAGCTAAAGCTACAAGTTAGTGTAGTGTGTCCTCCTCACAGTGTTCAGCTAAAGCTACAAGTTAGTGTAGTGCGACCTCTGAACAGTGTTCAGCTAAAGCTACAAGTTAGTGTAGTGCACAGTGTTCAGCTAAAGCTACAAGTTAGTGTAGTGCGACCTATGAACAGTGTTCAGCTAAAGCTACAAGTTATGCCGCGTACACACGAGCGGACATTACGGCGGACTTTGCCCGGCGGACTTTTCGACGTACTTTCCGACGGACTTTGTGAATGAACGGACTTGCCTACACACAATCCACCAAAGTCCGTCGAATTCGTACGTGATGACGTACGACCGGACTAAAACAAGGAAGTTCATAGCCAGTAGCCAATAGCTGCCCTAGCGTGGCTTTTTGTCCGTCGAACTAGCATACAGACGGCGGACTTTTCGACCGGACTCGATTTCAACGGATAAATTTAAAACAAGTTTTAAATCTAATTCCGTCCAACTTTTGAGAAAACAAAGTCCGCTGGAGCCCACACACATCGAATTGTCCGACGAAATCCAGTCCGCCGGGCAAAGTCCGCCGTAATGTCCGCTCGTGTGTACGCGGCATTAGTGTAGTGCACAGTGTTCAGCTAAAGCTACAAGTTAGTGTAGTGTGTCCTCCTCACAGTGTTCAGCTAAAGCTACAAGTTAGTGTAGTGTGACCTCTGCACAGTGTTCAGCTAAAGCTACAAGTTAGTGTAGTGTGTCCTCTTCACAGTGTTCAGCTAAAGCTACAAGTTAGTGTAGTGCAACCTCTGCACAGTGTTCAGCTAAAGCTACAAGTTGGTGTAGTACGTCCTCTGAACAGTGTTTAGCTAAAGCCAAAAGTTAGTGTAGTGCGACCTCTGCACAGTGTTCAGCTAAAGCTACAAGTTAGTATAGTGCGTGCTCTGAACAGTGTTCAGCTAAAGCTACAAGTTAGTGTAGTGCGACCTCTGCACAGTGTTCAGCTAAAGCTACAAGTTAGTTTAGTGGGACCTCTGCACAGTGTTCAGCTAAAGCTACAAGTTAGGGTAGTGCGTCCTCCTCACAGTGTTCAGCTAAAACTACAAGTTAGTGTAGTGTGACCTCTGCACAGTGTTCAGCTAAAGCTACAAGTTAGTGTAGTGCGTCCTCCTCACAGTGTTCAGCTAAAGCTACAAGTTAGTGTAGTGCATCCTCTGAACAATGTTCAGCTAAAGCTACAAGTTAGTGTAGTGCACAATGTTCAGCTAAAGCTACAAGTTAGTGTAGTGCGACCTCTGAACAGTGTTCAGCTAAAGCTACAAGTTAGTGTAGTGCACAGTGTTCACCTAAAGCTACAAGTTAGTGTAGTGTGTCCTCACAGTGTTCAGCTAAAGCTACAAGTTAGTGTAGTGTGACCTCTGCACAGTGTTCAGCTAAAGCTACAAGTTAGTGTAGTGTGTCCTCTTCACAGTATTCAGCTAAAGCTACAAGTTAGTGTAGTGCAACGTCTGCACAGTGTTCAGCTAAAGCTACAAGTTAGTGTAGTACGTCCTCTGAACAGTGTTTAGCTAAAGCCAAAAGTTAGTGTAGTGCGACCTCTGCACAGTGTTCAGCTAAAGCTACAAGTTAGTATAGTGCGTCCTCTGAACAGTGTTCAGCTAAAGCTACAAGTTAGTGTAGTGCGCAGTGTTCAGCTAAAGCTACAAGTTAGTGTAGTGCGTCCTCCTCACAGTGTTCAGCTAAAGCTACAAGTTAGTGTAGTGCATCCTCTGAACAATGTTCAGCTAAAGCTACAAGTCAGTGTAGTGCGCAGTGTTCAGCTACAGCTACAAGTTAGTGTAGTGCGTCCTCCTCAGAGTGCTCAGCTAAAACTACAAGTTAGTGTAGTGCAACCTCTGCACAGTGTTCAGCTAAAGCTACAAGTTAGTGTAGTGCGTCCTCCTCACAGTGTTCAGCTAAAGATACAAGTTAGTGTAGTGCGACTTCTGCACAGTGTTCAGCTAAAGCTACAAGTTAGTGTAGTGCGACCTCTGTACAGTGTTCAGCTAAAGCTACAAGTTAGTGTAGTACGTCCTCTGAACAGTGTTCAGCTAAAGCTACAAGTTAGTGTAGTGCACAGTGTTCAGCTAAAGCTACAAGTAGGTGTAGTGCATCCTCCTCACAGTGTTCAGCTAAAGCTACAAGTTAGTGTAGTGTGACCTCTACACAGTGTTCAGCTAAAGCTACAAGTTAGTGTAGTGTGTCCTCCTCACAGTGTTCAGCTAAAGCTACAAGTTAGTGTAGTGCGACCTCTGAACAGAGTTCAACTAAAGCTACAAGTTAGTGTAGTGTGTCCTCCTCACAGTGTTCAGCTAAAGCTACAAGTTAGTGTAGTGCGTCCTCCTCACAGTGTTCAGCTAAAGCTACAAGTTAGTGTAGTGCGACCTCTGCACAGTGTTCAGCTAAATCTACAAGTTAGAGTAGTGTGTCCTCTGAACAGTGTTCAGCTAAAGCTACAAGTTAGTGTAGTGCGACCTCTGCACGGTGTTCAGCTAAAGTTACAAGTTAGTGTAGTGCGTCCTCCTCACAGTGTTCAGCTAAAGCTACAAGTTAGTGTAGTGCATCCTCTGAACAATGTTCAGCTAAAGCTACAAGTTAGTGTAGTGCACAGTGTTCAGCTAAAGTTACAAGTTAGTGTAGTGCGTCCTCCACACAGTGTTCAGCTAAAGCCAAAAGTTAGTGTAGTGCGACCTCTGCACAGTGTTCAGCTAAAGCTACAAGTTAGTATAGTGCGTCCTCTGAACAGTGTTCAGCTAAAGCTACAAGTTAGTGTAGTGCGCAGTGTTCAGCTAAAGCTACAAGTTAGTGTAGTGCGTCCTCCTCACAGTGTTCAGCTAAAGCTACAAGTTAGTGTAGTGCATCCTCTGAACAATGTTCAGCTAAAGCTACAAGTTAGTGTAGTGCGCAGTGTTCAGCTACAGCTACAAGTTAGTGTAGTGCGTCCTCCTCACAGTGCTCAGCTAAAGCTACAAGTTAGTGTAGTGCGACCTCTGCACAGTGTTCAGCTAAAGATACAAGTTAGTGTAGTGCCTCCTCCTCACAGTGTTCAGCTATAGATACAAGTAAGTGTAGTGCGACTTCTGCACAGTGTTCAGCTAAAGCTACAAGTTAGTGTAGTGCGACCTCTGCACAGTGTTCAGCTAAAGCTACAAGTTAGAGTAGTGTGTCCTCTGAACAGTGTTCAGCTAAAGCTACAAGTTAGTGTAGTGCACAGTGTTCAGCTAAAGCTACAAGTTAGTGTAGTGCATCCTCCTCACAGTGTTCAGCTAAAGCTACAAGTTAGTGTAGTGCGTCCTCTGCACAGTGTTCAGCTAAAGCTACAAGTTAGTGTAGTACGTCCTCTGAACAGTGTTCAGCTAAAGCTACAAGTTAGTGTAGTGTGTCCTCTGAACAGTGTTCAGCTAAAGCTACAAGTTAGTGTAGTGCACAGTGTTCAGCTAAAGCTACAAGTTAGTGTAGTGCGTCCTCCTCACAGTGTTCAGCTAAAGCTACAAGTTAGTGTAGTGTGACCTCTACACAGTGTTCAGCTAAAGCTACAAGTTAGTGTAGTGCGTCCTCTGAACAGTGTTCAGCTAAAGCTACAAGTTAGTGTAGTGTGTCCTCCTCACAGTGTTCAGCTAAAGCTACAAGTTAGTGTAGTGCGACCTCTGAACAGTGTTCAGCTAAAGCTCCAAGTTAGTGTAGTGTGTCCTCCTCACAGTGTTCAGCTAAAGCTACAAGTTAGTGTAGTGCGACCTCTGAACAGTGTTCAGCTAAAGCTACAAGTTAGTGTAGTGCACAGTGTTCAGCTAAAGCTACAAGTTAGTGTAGTGCAACCTCTGAACAGTGTTCAGCTAAAGCTACAAGTTAGTGTAGTGCACAGTGTTCAGCTAAAGCTACAAGTTAGTGTAGTGTGTCCTCCTCACAGTGCTCAGCTAAAGCTACAAGTTAGTGTAGTGTGACCTCTGTACAGTGTTCAGCTAAAGCTAAAAGTTAGTGTAGTGTGTCCTCTTCACAGTGTTCAGCTAAAGCTACAAGTTAGTGTAGTGCAACCTCTGCACAGTGTTCAGCTAAAGCTACAAGTTAGTGTAGTACGTCCTCTGAACAGTGTTTAGCTAAAGCCAAAAGTTAGTGTAGTGCGACCTCTGCACAGTGTTCAGCTAAAGCTACAAGTTAGTATAGTGCGTCCTCTGAACAGTGTTCAGCTAAAGCTACAAGTTAGTGTAGTGCGCAGTGTTCAGCTAAAGCTACAAGTTAGTGTAGTGCGTCCTCCTCACAGTGTTCAGCTAAAGCTACAAGTTAGTGTAGTGCATCCTCTGAACAATGTTCAGCTAAAGCTACAAGTTAGTGTAGTGCGCAGTGTTCAGCTACAGCTACAAGTTAGTGTAGTGCGTCCTCCTCACAGTGTTCAGCTAAAGCTACAAGTTAGTGTAGTGCATCCTCTGAACAATGTTCAGCTAAAGCTACAAGTTAGTGTAGTGCACAGTGTTCAGCTACAGCTACAAGTTAGTGTAGTGCGTCCTCCTCACAGTGCTCAGCTAAAGCTACAAGTTAGTGTAGTGCGACCTCTGCACAGTGTTCAGCTAAAGCTACAAGTTAGTGTAGTGCGTCCTCCTCATAGTGTTCAGCTAAAGCTACAAGTTAGTGTAGTGCGACCTCTGCACAGTGTTCAGCTAAAGCTACAAGTTAGAGTAGTGTGTCCTCTGAACAGTGTTCAGCTAAAGCTACAAGTTAGTGTAGTGCGACCTCTGCACGGTGTTCAGCTAAAGTTACAAGTTAGTGTAGAGGGTCCTCCTCACAGTGTTCAGCTAAAGCTACAAGTTAGTGTAGTGCATCCTCTGAACAATGTTCAGCTAAAGCTACAAGTTAGTGTAGTGCACAGTGTTCAGCTAAAGTTACAAGTTAGTGTAGTGCGTCCTCCTCTCAGTTTTCAGCTAAAGCCAAAAGTTAGTGTAGTGCGACCTCTGCACAGTGTTCAGCTAAAGCTACAAGTTAGTATAGTGCGTCCTCTGAACAGTGTTCAGCTAAAGCTACAAGTTAGTGTAGTCCGCAGTGTTCAGCTAAAGCTACAAGTTAGTGCAGTGCGTCCTCCTCACAGTGTTCAGCTAAAGCTACAAGTTAGTGTAGTGCGCAGTGTTCAGCTAAAGCTACAAGTTAGTGTAGTGCGACCTCTGCACAGTGTTCAGCTAAAGCTACAAGTTAGTGTAGTGCGTCCTCCTCACAGTGTTCAGCTAAAGATACAAGTTAGTGTAGTGCGACTTCTGCACAGTGTTCAGCTAAAGCTACAAGTTAGTGTAGTGCGACCTCTGCACAGTGTTCAGCTAAAGCTACAAGTTAGAGTAGTGTGTCCTCTGAACAGTGTTCAGCTAAAGCTACAAGTTAGTGTAGTGCACAGTGTTCAGCTAAAGCTACAAGTTAGTGTAGTGCATCCTCCTCACAGTGTTCAGCTAAAGCTACAAGTTAGTGTAGTGCGTCCTCTGCACAGTGTTCAGCTAAAGCTACAAGTTAGTGTAGTACGTCCTCTGAACAGTGTTCAGCTAAAGCTACAAGTTAGTGTAGTGTGTCCTCTTAACAGTGTTCAGCTAAAGCTACAAGTTAGTGTAGTGCACAGTGTTCAGCTAAAGCTACAAGTTAGTGTAGTGCGTCCTCCTCACAGTGTTCAGCTAAAGCTACAAGTTAGTGTAGTGTGACCTCTACACAGTGTTCAGCTAAAGCTACAAGTTAGTGTAGTGCGTCCTCTGTACAGTGTTCAGCTAAAGCTCCAAGTTAGTGTAGTGTGTCCTCCTCACAGTGTTCAGCTAAAGCTACAAGTTAGTGTAGTGCACAGTGTTCAGCTAAAGCTACAAGTTAGTGTAGTGTGTCCTCCTCACAGTGTTCAGCTAAAGCTACAAGTTAGTGTAGTGCAACCTCTGCACAGTGTTCAGCTAAAGCTACAAGTTAGTGTAGTACGTCCTCTGAACAGTGTTTAGCTAAAGCTACAAGTTAGTGTAGTGCGACCTCTGCACAATGTTCAGCTAAAGCTACAAGTTAGTGTAGTACATCCTTTGAACAGTGTTCAGCTAAAGCTACAAGTTAGTGTAGTGCGTCCTCTGAACAATGTGCAGCTAAAGCTACAAGTTAGTGTAGTGCACAGTGTTCAGCTAAAGTTACAAGTTAGTGTAGTGCGTCCTCTGAACAGTGTTCAGCTAAAGTTACAAGTTAGTGTAGTGTGACCTCTGCACAGTGTTCAGCTAAAGCTACAAGTTAGTATAGTGCGTCCTCTGAACAGTGTTCAGCTAAAGCTACAAGTTAGTGTAGTGCGCAGTGTTCAGCTAAAGCTACAAGTTAGTGTAGTACGTCCTCCTCACAGTGTTCAGCTAAAGCTACAAGTTAGTGTAGTGTGTCCTCTGAACAATGTTCAGCTAAAGCTACAAGTTAGTGTAGTGCGCAGTGTTCAGCTACAGCTACAAGTTAGTGTAGTGCATCCTCCTCACAGTGTTCAGCTAAAGCTACAAGTTAGTGTAGTGCAACCTCTGAACAGTGTTCAGCTAAAGCTACAAGTTAGTGTAGTGTGTCCTCCTCACAGTGTTCAGCTAAAGCTACAAGTTGGTGTAGTGAGTCCTCCTCACAGTGTTCAGCTAAAGCTACAAGTTAGTGTAGTGCGACCTCTGCACAGTGTTCAGCTAAGGCTACAAGTTAGAGTAGTGTGTCCTCTGAACAGTGTTCAGCTAAAGCTACAAGTTAGTGTAGTGCGACCTCTGCACGGTGTTCAGCTAAAGTTACAAGTTAGTGTAGTGCGTCCTCTTCACAGTGTTCAGCTAAAGCTACAAGTTAGTGTAGTGCATCCTCTCAACAATGTTCAGCTAAAGCTACAAGTTAGTGTAGTGCACAGTGTTCAGCTAAAGTTACAAGTTAGTGTAGTGCGTCCTCCTCACAGTGTTCAGCTAAAGCCAAAAGTTAGTGTAGTGCGACCTCTGCACAGTGTTCAGCTAAAGCTACAAGTTAGTGTAGTGCGTCCTCCTCACAGTGTTCAGCTAAAGATACAAGTTAGTGTAGTGCGTCCTCTGAACAGTGTTCAGCTAAAGCTACAAGTTAGTGTAGTGCGCAGTGTTCAGCTAAAGCTACAAGTTAGTGTAGTGCGTCCTCCTCACAGTGTTCAGCTAAAGCTACAAGTTAGTGTAGTGCATCCTCTGAACAATGTTCAGCTAAAGCTACAAGTTAGTGTAGTGCGCAGTGTTCAGCTACAGCTACAAGTTAGTGTAGTGCGTCCTCCTCACAGTGCTCAGCTAAAGCTACAAGTTAGTGTAGTGCGACCTCTGCACAGTGTTCAGCTAAAGCTACAAGTTAGTGTAGTGCGTCCTCCTCACAGTGTTCAGCTAAAGATACAAGTTAGTGTAGTGCGACTTCTGCACAGTGTTCAGCTAAAGCTACAAGTTAGTGTAGTGCGACCTCTGCACAGTGTTCAGCTAAAGCTACAAGTTAGAGTAGTGTGTCCTCTGAACAGTGTTCAACTAAAGCTACAAGTTAGTGTAGTGCACAGTGTTCAGCTAAAGCTACAAGTTAGTGTAGTGCATCCTCCTCACAGTGTTCAGCTAAAGCTACAAGTTAGTGTAGTGCGACCTCTGCACAGTGTTCAGCTAAAGCTACAAGTTAGAGTAGTGTGTCCTCTGAACAGTGTTCAGCTAAAGCTACAAGTTAGTGTAGTGCACAGTGTTCAGCTAAAGCTACAAGTTAGTGTAGTGCATCCTCCTCACAGTGTTCAGCTAAAGCTACAAGTTAGTGTAGTGCGTCCTCTGCACAGTGTTCAGCTAAAGCTACAAGTTAGTGTAGTACGTCCTCTGAACAGTGTTCAGCTAAAGCTACAAGTTAGTGTAGTGTGTCCTCTGAACAGTGTTCAGATAAAGCTACAAGTAAGTGTAGTGCACAGTGTTCAGCTAAAGCTACAAGTTAGTGTAGTTCGTCCTCCTCACAGTGTTCAGCTAAAGCTACAAGTTAGTGTAGTGTGACCTCTACACAGTGTTCAGCTAAAGCTACAAGTTAGTGTAGTGCGTCCTCTGAACAGTTTTCAGCTAAAGCTACAAGTTAATGTAGTGTGTCCTCCTCACAGTGTTCAGCTAAAGCTACAAGTTAGTATAGTGCGACCTCTGAACAGTGTTCAGCTAAAGCTACAAGTTAGTGTAGTGTGTCCTCCTCACAGTGTTCAGCTAAAGCTACAAGTTAGTGTAGTGCGACCTCTGAACAGTGTTCAGCTAAAGCTACAAGTTAGTGTAGTGCACAGTGTTCAGCTAAAGCTACAAGTTAGTGTAGTGTGTCCTCTGCACAGTGTTCAGCTAAAGCTACAAGTTAGAGTAGTGTGTCCTCTGAACAGTGTTCAGCTAAAGCTACAAGTTAGTGTAGTGCGACCTCTGCACGGTGTTCAGCTAAAGTTACAAGTTAGTGTAGTGCGTCCTCCTCACAGTGTTCAGCTAAAGCTACAAGTTAGTGTAGTGCATCCTCTCAACAATGTTCAGCTAAAGCTACAAGTTAGTGTAGTGCACAGTGTTCAGCTAAAGTTACAAGTTAGTGTAGTGCGTCCTCCTCACAGTGTTCAGCTAAAGCCAAAAGTTAGTGTAGTGCGACCTCTGCACAGTGTTCAGCTAAAGCTACAAGTTAGTATAGTGCGTCCTCTGAACAGTGTTCAGCTAAAGCTACAAGTTAGTGTAGTGCGCAGTGTTCAGCTAAAGCTACAAGTTAGTGTAGTGCGTCCTCCTCACAGTGTTCAGCTAAAGCTACAAGTTAGTGTAGTGCATCCTCTGAACAATGTTCAGCTAAAGCTACAAGTTAGTGTAGTGCGCAGTGTTCAGCTACAGCTACAAGTTAGTGTAGTGCGTCCTCCTCACAGTGCTCAACTAAAGCTACAAGTTAGTGTAGTGCGACCTCTGCACAGTGTTCAGCTAAAGCTACAAGTTAGTGTAGTGCGTCCTCCTCACAGTGTTCAGCTAAAGATACAAGTTAGTGTAGTGCGACTTCTGCACAGTGTTCAGCTAAAGCTACAAGTTAGTGTAGTGCGACCTCTGCACAGTGTTCAGCTAAAGCTACAAGTTAGAGTAGTGTGTCCTCTGAACAGTGTTCAACTAAAGCTACAAGTTAGTGTAGTGCACAGTGTTCAGCTAAAGCTACAAGTTAGTGTAGTGCATCCTCCTCACAGTGTTCAGCTAAAGCTACAAGTTAGTGTAGTGCGACCTCTGCACAGTGTTCAGCTAAAGCTACAAGTTAGAGTAGTGTGTCCTCTGAACAGTGTTCAGCTAAAGCTACAAGTTAGTGTAGTGCACAGTGTTCAGCTAAAGCTACAAGTTAGTGTAGTGCATCCTCCTCACAGTGTTCAGCTAAAGCTACAAGTTAGTGTAGTGCGTCCTCTGCACAGTGTTCAGCTAAAGCTACAAGTTAGTGTAGTACGTCCTCTGAACAGTGTTCAGCTAAAGCTACAAGTTAGTGTAGTGTGTCCTCTGAACAGTGTTCAGATAAAGCTACAAGTAAGTGTAGTGCACAGTGTTCAGCTAAAGCTACAAGTTAGTGTAGTTTGTCCTCCTCACAGTGTTCAGCTAAAGCTACAAGTTAGTGTAGTGTGACCTCTACACAGTGTTCAGCTAAAGCTACAAGTTGGTGTAGTGCGTCCTCTGAACAGTGTTCAGCTAAAGCTACAAGTTAATGTAGTGTGTCCTCCTCACAGTGTTCAGCTAAAGCTACAAGTTAGTATAGTGCGACCTCTGAACAGTGTTCAGCTAAAGCTACAAGTTAGTGTAGTGTGTCCTCCTCACAGTGTTCAGCTAAAGCTACAAGTTAGTGTAGTGCGACCTCTGAACAGTGTTCAGCTAAAGCTACAAGTTAGTGTAGTGCACAGTGTTCAGCTAAAGCTACAAGTTAGTGTAGTGTGTCCTCTGCACAGTGTTCAGCTAAAGCTACAAGTTAGAGTAGTGTGTCCTCTGAACAGTGTTCAGCTAAAGCTACAAGTTAGTGTAGTGCGACCTCTGCACGGTGTTCAGCTAAAGTTACAAGTTAGTGTAGTGCGTCCTCCTCACAGTGTTCAGCTAAAGCTACATGTTAGTGTAGTGCATCCTCTTAACAATGTTCAGCTAAAGCTACAAGTTAGTGTAGTGCACAGTGTTCAGCTAAAGTTACAAGTTAGTGTAGTGCGTCCTCCTCACAGTGTTCAGCTAAAGCCAAAAGTTAGTGTAGTGCGACCTCTGCACAGTGTTCAGCTAAAGCTACAAGTTAGTATAGTGCGTCCTCTGAACAGTGTTCAGCTAAAGCTACAAGTTAGTGTAGTGCGCAGTGTTCAGCTAAAGCTACAAGTTAGTGTAGTGCGTCCTCCTCACAGTGTTCAGCTAAAGCTACAAGTTAGTGTAGTGCATCCTCTGAACAATGTTCAGCTAAAGCTACAAGTTAGTGTAGTGCGCAGTGTTCAGCTACAGCTACAAGTTAGTGTAGTGCGTCCTCCTCACAGTGCTCAGCTAAAGCTACAAGTTAGTGTAGTGCGACCTCTGCACAGTGTTCAGCTAAAGCTACAAGTTAGTGTAGTGCGTCCTCCTCACAGTGTTCAGCTAAAGATACAAGTTAGTGTAGTGCGACTTCTGCACAGTGTTCAGCTAAAGCTACAAGTTAGTGTAGTGCGACCTCTGCACAGTGTTCAGCTAAAGCTACAAGTTAGAGTAGTGTGTCCTCTGAACAGTGTTCAACTAAAGCTACAAGTTAGTGTAGTGCACAGTGTTCAGCTAAAGCTACAAGTTAGTGTAGTGCATCCTCCTCACAGTGTTCAGCTAAAGCTACAAGTTAGTGTAGTGCGACCTCTGCACAGTGTTCAGCTAAAGCTACAAGTTAGAGTAGTGTGTCCTCTGAACAGTGTTCAGCTAAAGCTACAAGTTAGTGTAGTGCACAGTGTTCAGCTAAAGCTACAAGTTAGTGTAGTGCATCCTCCTCACAGTGTTCAGCTAAAGCTACAAGTTAGTGTAGTGCGTCCTCTGCACAGTGTTCAGCTAAAGCTACAAGTTAGTGTAGTACGTCCTCTGAACAGTGTTCAGCTAAAGCTACAAGTTAGTGTAGTGTGTCCTCTGAACAGTGTTCAGATAAAGCTACAAGTTAGTGTAGTGCACAGTGTTCAGCTAAAGCTACAAGTTAGTGTAGTTCGTCCTCCTCACAGTGTTCAGCTAAAGCTACAAGTTAGTGTAGTGTGACCTCTACACAGTGTTCAGCTAAAGCTACAAGTTAGTGTAGTGCGTCCTCTGAACAGTGTTCAGCTAAAGCTACAAGTTAGTGTAGTGTGTCCTCTGAACAGTGTTCAGCTAAAGCTACAAGTTAGTATAGTGCGACCTCTGAACAGTGTTCAGCTAAAGCTACAAGTTAGTGTAGTGTGTCCTCCTCACAGTGTTCAGCTAAAGCTACAAGTTAGTGTAGTGCGACCTCTGAACAGTGTTCAGCTAAAGCTACAAGTTAGTGTAGTGCACAGTGTTCAGCTAAAGCTACAAGTTAGTGTAGTGTGTCCTCCTCACAGTGTTCAGCTAAAGCTACAAGTTAGTGTAGTGTGTCCTCCTCACAGTGTTCAGCTAAAGCTACAAGTTAGTGTAGTGTGACCTCTGCACAGTGTTCAGCTAAAGCTACAAGTTAGTGTAGTGTGTCCTCCTCACAGTGTTCAGCTAAAGCTACAAGTTAGTGTAGTGCGACCTCTGCACAGTGTTCAGCTAAAGCTACAAGTTAGTGTAGTGCGTCCTCCTCACAGTGTTCAGCTAAAGATACAAGTTAGTGTAGTGCGACTTCTGCACAGTGTTCAGCTAAAGCTACAAGTTAGTGTAGTGCGACCTCTGCACAGTGTTCAGCTAAAGCTACAAGTTAGAGTAGTGTGTCCTCTGAACAGTGTTCAGCTAAAGCTACAAGTTAGTGTAGTGCACAGTGTTCAGCTAAAGCTACAAGTTAGTGTAGTGCATCCTCCTCACAGTGTTCAGCTAAAGCCACAAGTTAGTGTAGTGCGACCTCTGCACAGTGTTCAGCTAAAGCTACAAGTTAGAGTAGTGTGTCCTCTGAACAGTGTTCAGCTAAAGCTACAGGTTAGTGTAGTGCACAGTGTTCAGCTAAAGCTACAAGTTAGTGTAGTGCATCCTCCTCACAGTGTTCAGCTAAAGATACAAGTTAGTGTAGTGCGTCCTCTGCACAGTGTTCAGCTAAAGCTACAAGTTAGTGTAGTACGTCCTCTGAACAGTGTTCAGCTAAAGCTACAAGTTAGTGTAGTGTGTCCTCTGAACAGTGTTCAGATAAAGCTACAAGTTAGTGTAGTGCACAGTGTTCAGCTAAAGCTACAAGTTAGTGTAGTTCGTCCTCCTCACAGTGTTCAGCTAAAGCTACAAGTTAGTGTAGTGTGACCTCTACACAGTGTTCAGCTAAAGCTACAAGTTAGTGTAGTGCGTCCTCTGAACAGTGTTCAGCTAAAGCTACAAGTTAGTGTAGTGTGTCCTCCTCACAGTGTTCAGCTAAAGCTACAAGTTAGTATAGTGCGACCTCTGAACAGTGTTCAGCTAAAGCTACAAGTTAGTGTAGTGTGTCCTCCTCACAGTGTTCAGCTAAAGCTACAAGTTAGTGTAGTGCGACCTCTGAACAGTGTTCAGCTAAAGCTACAAGTTAGTGTAGTGCACAGTGTTCAGCTAAAGCTACAAGTTAGTGTAGTGTGTCCTCCTCACAGTGTTCAGCTAAAGCTACAAGTTAGTGTAGTGTGTCCTCCTCACAGTGTTCAGCTAAAGCTACAAGTTAGTGTAGTGTGACCTCTGCACAGTGTTCAGCTAAAGCTACAAGTTAGTGTAGTGTGTCCTCCTCACAGTGTTCAGCTAAAGCTACAAGTTAGTGTAGTGCAACCTCTGCACAGTGTTCAGCTAAAGCTACAAGTTAGTGTAGTACGTCCTCTGAACAGTGTTTAGCTAAAGCTACAAGTTAGTGTAGTGCGACCTCTGCACAGTGTTCAGCTAAAGCTACAAGTTAGTGTAGTACGTCCTTTGAACAGTGTTCAGCGAAAGCTACAAGTTAGTGTAGTGCGTCCCCTGAACAATGTTCAGCTAAAGCTACAAGTTAGTGTAGTGCACAGTGTTCAGCTAAAGTTACAAGTTAGTGTAGTGCGTCCTCTGAACAGTGTTCAGCTAAAGCTACAAGTTAGTGTAGTGCGACCTCTGCACAGTGTTCAGCTAAAGCTACAAGTTAGTATAGTGCGTCCTCTGAACAGTGTTCAGCTAAAGCTACAAGTTAGTGTAGTGCGAAGTGTTCAGCTAAAGCTACAAGTTAGTGTAGTGCGTCCTCTGAACAGTGTTCAGCTAAAGCTACAAGTTAGTGTAGTGCGACCTCTGCACAGTGTTCAGCTAAAGCTACAAGTTAGTATAGTGCGTCCTCCTCACAGTGTTCAGCTAAAGCTACAAGTTAGTGTAGTGTGTCCTCTGAACAATGTTCAGCTAAAGCTACAAGTTAGTGTAGTGCGCAGTGTTCAGCTACAGCTACAAGTTAGTGTAGTGCGTCCTCCTCACAGTGTTCAGCTAAAGCTACAAGTTAGTGTAGTGCGATCTCTGCACAGTGTTCAGCTAAAGCTACAAGTTAGTGTAGTGTGTCCTCCTCACAGTGTTCAGCTAAAGCTACAAGTTAGTTTAGTGCGACTTCTGCACAGTGTTCAGCTAAAGCTACAAGTTAGTGTAGTGCGACCTCTGCACAGTGTTCAGCTAAAGCTAGAAGTTAGTGAAGTGTGTCCTCTGAACAGTGTTCAGCTAAAGCTACAAGTTATGGGGCGTACACACGGTCGGACTTTTCAGCTACAAAAGTCCGACAGCCTGTCCGACAGACTTCTGGCGGACTTTTGGCGGATTTGCGGCAGACTTTCTAACGAACGGACTTGCCTACACACGACCACACAAAAGTTCGACAGCCTAGTACGCGGTGACGTACACCAAGTCCGGCGAGACTATAAAACGGAAGTTCAATAGCCCGTACGACACCCTTTGGGCTCCTTCTGCTAATCTCGTGTTTATCTCGTGTTAGTAGAAGTTTGGTGAGAGACAATTCGCGCTTGTGAGACTCGTATTTTTCAGTTCGTTTTAACTGTTGTTCAGTTTGTGCTTGTGAGGTTTGTATCTGCTTTTCAGTGCGTTTGGTCAGTTGGCATTGAGAAATCTTTGTTTTATTGTCCGCTCGTTCCTGATTTTCAGGTCGCTCTTCACAGGCCTTGCTGTTCTTCAGTGCGTTCTGTTTAGTGCGTTCTGACCAGCCGACCGTTTTGAAACCATGTTACCTGTACATACTCGTCGTCGAGCTCGTGCATTGTATGTGTTTGGTGCTGTAGTTTATTCTTCAGACCAAGACCAGTCCATGAACAGGGCGAGGAGGAGTTCATGGACCAAGAATTGGTTGCTCCAGCGTGACCAGTTCTGTCACATGCCATTGCTCCGTGAGATCCGTGAGAATAATCCTGAGGATTTCAGGAACTTTCTCCGGATGACGGACCCCGTTTTTGACCGTTTGGTGGCTTTGCTGACCCCCTATATCAGCAGGCAGGATACCTGCATGAGGCAAGCCATCACTCCGGAGCAGAGGCTAGTTGCCACGTTGCGGTACTTGGCGACAGGGAGAAGCCTGCAGGACCTCAAGTTCTCGACAGGCATCTCCCCCCCAGGCTCTGGGGATCATTATCCCAGAGACCTGTTCTGCCATCATCCAGGTCCTGCAGAAGGACTATATTAAGGTAAGATTTTTTTCTTTTATTAGCATCACATGTTCTTTTATGTAATCTTTGATAATGTAATGTATTTCTTGCCTCAAACACTACTTACCATCATTGCAATATAGTGTGAATGTCCCCTTTTTCTCCTCACACATGCTGGATTTTTTTCCTTTTCTTTTTTGTCATGCATGTATATTTGCCTTCAATAATCTCCCCAGCATGCAATGCTGGCCACATATCCACCTAGTCTACTCATTTTGAATGTATTTTGTTTGAGTGTATTTAGTGTGCTTATAATTAGTAATTAGCTTGATTTCCCAACCCCCCCCACCTAAACTCAATCCAAATAGTGTGCTTATAATTAGCAATTAGCTTGATTTCCCAACCCCCCCCACCTAAACTCAATCCAAATAGTGTGCTTATAATTAGCAATTAGCTTGATTTCCCAACCCCCCCACCTAAACTCAATCCAAATAGTGTGCTTATAATTAGCAATTAGCTTGATTTCCCAACCCCCTCCCCCCACCTAAACTCAATCCAAATAGTGTGCTTATAATTAGCAATTAGCTTGATTTCCCAACCCCCTACCCCCCACCTAAACTCAATCCAAATAGTGTGCTTATAATTAGCAATTAGCTTGATTTCCCAACCCCCTCCCCCCCACCTAAACTCAATCCAAATAGTGTGCTTATAATTAGCAATTAGCTTGATTTCCCAAACCCCCCCACCCCCGTAATAATTTGCTAGAATGTTCTGTGGTGTTGATTTGTATAAAGCAAATATATGTTGCACTTTGCAAAATGCATGTGCACTCTACAAGTGCATTTGTTCCAGTGCTTTAGTAAATGAGCAGAAGCTCTGCTGATTTTCATCATCAAATCATATGCAAGCCACAAAGTGTTTTCATTAATTGCCCTTGCATGTGATTGTGTACTCCTTGCAACATGACTGCCTTTTTACCTTACCTCATTTACTTTAAGCTGGGGAGCAACTGCACTTGCAGAGTGCGACAACAGCAGTCTTGTAGCCTTTTTAGTCCATAAATCCCTGCGTGTCCTAAAAGTAATATTTTTTAGGGATTTCACAACCCCCTAAAATGTAATCAATGTTCCATCAGAGGGGGTGAGCAATCTGATAAGTGTGCCTTTCCATATTATTTCTTCCAGAAGATTTAAATTATTTAATGTTATACTGATGCTGGGGAATAATGTTTTTAATTGTATAATTTTCTTGCAATGTTATCTTCAAAATTACTGATTTTGGTTTTCTTGTTTGATTCCCCAGTTTCCTTCAACGCCACAGGAATGGCAGACTGTGGCATCCCATTTTGCCACCCGTTGGGACTTTCCCAATTGTGGAGGGGCTATAGATGGGAAACATGTCCACATCGTGCCACCACCCCATTCGGGGTCATACTATTTTAATTATAAGGGGTTCCACAGTATTGTTTGGCCATTCCCCCAAAGAACCCTCACCCCGGAGAGGAGGGTTTTTAATTTCCGGCTGGCCAGAGCTAGAAGAGTGGTTGAGAATGCGTTTGGGATTCTGGCCAGCCGGTTCCGCCTGTTTCAAACCTCCATTTATTTGGCGGAATACAAACTTAATTTTATCATTTTATCGTGCTGCATCCTGCACAACTTTTTACACAAACATTCTCCAAATTATATGGTACCAGTTGGGCCTGAGGCCGGACTTATCGATGACAACCTTACGGGCCTGGATACTGTCCGTACTGGCTTGGCCCCCCAAAGTGCCCGTCAAGTTAGACAGCAATATGTTAATTATTTTATGGGTAGGGGGGCCATTGCAATGGGCCAGGATATCTAAATATTTTAAATAAAAAAAATCTGGATGAAATCTTGAATTATATTTATTGCTTGCCTTTCTTTTGGGCTTTCTCCTAGGTTATGGTCGAGCAGTTGTAGTGCCAACTGTATTTTCATTTTAAATTTCTAAATA
Organism: Lithobates septentrionalis; assembly: GCA_037952835.1. NCBI lineage: Eukaryota > Metazoa > Chordata > Amphibia > Anura > Ranidae > Lithobates > Lithobates septentrionalis. The sequence goes on along the minus strand of JBBDGP010001126.1, from coordinate 2,665,640 downwards.
AGCTCCATTGCCACTGTAAACAACTTTTTTCAAATTATAACCAAACTGATACTGAGCATTGAAATAACAAACCACACATTTATTTAATTCCTAAGCAGATGTTTTTATTAATCGTTGTTATGCATTCAGTTATGCATTTAGTATAAAATGTTCCTAGCCAAAAATATAATGATATATTACTAATTTTCGAATAATATAATTATAGTTAAATATTTTTACATAATCAAAAATTCAATTTTTTGGGCATTTTGATTTTAGCAAACAGGCCTTTTTTTTTTTGGTTTTTTAAAATCCTTTTTTTTTTGTTGTTGGTTTTTTAAAATCCTTTTTTTTTTTTTTTTTTTTTTTGGTTTTTTAAAATCCTTTTTTATTTTTTTTTTGGTTTTTTAAAATCCTTTTTTTTTTTTTGATTTTTAAGGTATTTTCTCAAAACAGCCCTCCTTTTTTAAATGATGTTAAACAGCCATATAATTTAACAGAAAATAATAAAGAGAAGGCCCAGAATGGGGTCAGCAAACCAGGAAATGAAGGACATGATCGATGTTTTGGGGTTTCAAAAAGGGCATTTAGATTCGACCCAAAACATCAATCATGTCCTTCATTTCCTGCTGCATACGATCCAGCCGATTACGCATTTCATCGATCTCCCCATTCCAGGCCATTATTTGAGCTATTGGCCGTTGGGCACTGTCTGTGGTGAAATTGTCACTTGTTGGACCTAAAGTGGAATGAAAAAAAAGATGTGTTTAGAAATATGCACACATACATAGTTTACCTTACCATAAAGCTGGTGTCTCAGACACTGACCTGGTGGGGTGCCCATGTCGCATAATTCCTGAACATCCTCGGGGGTGGCGCTGTTGCTTGACTCAAGCACAACCAGATCACCTAAAATAGCGTAGAAAAATTACATAAAAGAAAAGGCAGCCATGCATAGATTACCGTAAGCTGGTGTGTCAGACACTCACCTGGTGGGGTGCCCATGTCGCCCACCTCTCCTTCTTCCACATCCTCAGTGGGGCTTGGGCTGATTTCCCAAGTATGTTCTTTTGCTTGGGGGGGACTGTGTTCTTCTTGTTGGCTGAGTGATTTTTCCCCTATGTGAACCAAAAAATTAATATACTTAGCACACAGATATTTTAGTACATAGTAATCTTCAAACATTTGTAGTGAAGTGGTGTACAAATGGTCTGTTTGTGTAGAGTTCCTAGTTGACTTAAATATTTAAATTTCTAAAGACATATCGGATAGATAGATATCTAGATATCAATATCTAAATATAGTTACTAATCTTTTGATCTCTCTCTCTCTATATCTCTAACTAAATATAAATATAAATATCAACCAAAATGTAAAGAAAAAAATATATATAAATTAAAATATTCCAAAATAATTTATTAAATTTCTATATCTATCTATATCTATCTATCTACATCTACCTATATCTATCTATCTATCTATCTATCTATCTATCTATCTATCTATCTATCTATCTATCTATCTATCTATCTATCTATCTATATACATACATACATACATATATATACATATATATATATATGTATATCTATCTATCTATCTATCTATCTATCTATCTATCTATCTATCTATCTATCTATCTATCTATCTATCTATCTATCTATCTATCTATCTATCTATCTATCTATATCTATCTATCTATCTATATCTATCTATCTATCTATCTATCTATCTATCTATCTATCTATCTACATACATACATACATACATATATATATATATATATATATATATATATATATATATATATATATATATATATATATATATATATATATATATATATATATATATATATATATATATATATATATATATATATATATATATATATATATATATATACACTACCGTTCAAAAGTTTGGGGTCACCCAAACAATTTTGTGTTTTCCATGAAAAGTCACACTTATTCACCACCATACGTTGTGAAATGAATAGAAAATAGAGTCAAGACATTGACAAGGTTAGAAATAATGATTTGTATTTGAAATAACATTGTTTTTACATCAAACTTTGCTTTCATCAAAGAATCCTCCTTTTGCAGCAATTACAGCATTGCACACCTTTGGCATTCTAGCTGTTAATTTATTGAGGTAAGCTGGAGAAATTGCACCCCACGCTTCTAGAAGCAGCTCCCACAAGTTGGAATGGTTGGATGGGCACTTCTGGCGTACCATACGGTCAAGCTGCTCCCACAACAGCTCAATGGGGTTCAGATCTGGTGACTGTGCTGGCCACTCCATTACCGATAGAATACCAGCTGCCTGCTTCTGCTGTAAATAGTTCTTGCACAATTTGGAGGTGTGTTTAGGGTCATTGTCCGGTTGTAGGATGAAATTGGCTCCAATCAAGCGCTGTCCACTGGGTATGGCATGGCGTTGCAAAATGGAGTGATAGCCTTCCTTAGCTTTTACCCTGTACAAAGCTCCCACCTTACCAGCACCAAAGCAACCCCAGACCATCACATTACCTCCACCATGCTTAACAGATGGCGTCAGGCATTCTTCCAGCATCTTTTCATTTGTTCTGCGTCTCACAAACGTTCTTCTTTGTGATCCAAACACCTCAAACTTGGATTCATCTGTCCACAACACTTTTTTCCAGTCTTCCTCTGTCCAATGTCTGTGTTCTTTTGCCCATCTTAATCTTTTTCTTTTATTGGCCAGTCTCAGATATGGCTTTTTCTTTGCCACTCTGCCCTGAAGCCCAAAATCCCGCAGCCGCCTCTTCACTGTAGATGTTGACACTGGTGTTTTGCGGGTACTATTTAATGAAGATGCCAGTTGGGGACCTGTGAGGCGTCTGTTTCTCAAACTAGAGACTCTAATGTGCTTATCTTCTTGCTTAGTTGTGCAACGCGGCCTCCCACTTCTTTTTCTACTCTGGTTAGAGCCTGTTTGTGCTGTCCTCTGAAGGGAGTAGTACACACCGTTGTAGGAAATCTTCAATTTCTTTGCAATTTCTCGCATGGAATAGCCTTCATTTCTAAGAACAAGAATAGACTGTCGAGTTTCAGATGAAAGTTCTCTTTTTCTGGCCATTTTGAGCGTTTAATTGACCCCACAAATGTGATGCTCCAGAAACTCAATCTGCTCACAGG